>WURT03561471.1:0-13254 GCA_009936505.3 Holothuria glaberrima | reverse complement strand
ATTTGCTTTGAAAAATCAGCAAACTCCTCTTATTGCATTACAAGCACTTCTGAAGACATTTAAACATAACTACTGTATAACAAACAATAGGTAAAGCAAAGAGAAATTCTCAATAAATTTCACAATTCAGTAACAAAAAATAATATTGTCACATGATCAAAATAGGCCATTCATGAACTAGAGTGACGTAACATCTAACTCTGATTGGGGTGACTGCATTTTCGCTTTCATATCACTGTGAATTTTTCCCTTTCAGTTATCCTACAGCCCTTCTAATGGTTGCCAATGGCTTAGTTGATGTCAAGCCTCTTATATCTCATCGATTTTCTCTCTTGGAGTCAGTAAAAGCCTTTGAAACTGCCAAGACAGGTGCTGGAGGAGCTATTAAAGTGATGATAGAATGTGGAGGAACATGAAAGTATGATTTATCTTAGCAATAAAAGGATGCAGCTGTTTACAGAATATTCAATGGAAGTGTTTCAAATTAAGGTGTATCTAAACTGTAGAGTTAGAAAGAATACATATTTTAGAGGTTAGAAATTATTCATACAACTCCAGATTTTCATAGCTTACTCCATTGTTGAGACATATGTTGACGTTTATTCACTTTATGTGAGGTAGTCGATGGCACAATATTTAACCTGTCCTTCTTTTACAACTCACTTTATACACTTTTCTTTCCTTTTCGAAACTAAAATGTTTATGTGAGCTTGAAAAATTTGCCGTTTTATTGCATAGCATGTTGTACAGTGAGGGTTTGTACAGTCAAGTCGCCCTATAACAGTAGAACAGTGATCACATTTTGACATGTGGTGCAATGGCTATCGAAAAAAACAAAAAAATACGACAGTAATACGAGTGCAAGAATGACATCACAAGCTATTGTGCAATCTACCATTTTAAATTGAGTGAATAACCTTCATTTTTTTATATCTCAGCTTAGGAATGTCCTGTGAACATGAGAGTTAGACCATGTGGATTCATTTTTCAAGCATTGAAATATGTATTTTTGAAATTTTAAAATTTAGGTACACTTTGGTTTGCTTCTACATTGCAATAATTTGTTGATTGGTTATGCCCTATCGATTCATACAGTCACCTTGATTTACATTGAATCATTCATATGTGACAAGTGCCTTAAAAGAAAAGTAACATGACTGTTTGAAATTATGATATTAGACAAAATTTAAAGTTACATTGACAAAAACCAGTGCCACCTGGTCAGTTTTTCATTCAAAACCATAACTTTATAGTGATAAAGCAGGGGTCAATACTAGTTTTTGCAACTGTTAAAATATTTGAGCTAGGTAAAATTGCCAGTTTCAATTAGTTCTCATGTAGGATTGTGTGCTTACCAGTAAACATCACACGGGGGACTTACCCACTGCAAACAGTCCATTACTTTGTATGTATAAAAAGTATTATACATACATTTTTCAAAGACTTAATTTTAACCCCACAAAGAAGATTTGATCATTTATCATATTAAAGAGAAACATAATTGAAATCATGCAGAGATGCAGTGAATCAAATCATTTGCTTTCTGACTGGTCACATTTGCAGTTGTGAAAAACACCCAGCAGGCTACAAAATTGCGTTTGAGGGCCTCCTACTTTGAAGTAAAAGGTTGGGATAATTTCAAGAATTTTTATGTACCTTCAGGGGTTTTTTACCTCTTAGAGCTTCATTCGGATTTCTAGTAAACATTACACCATTGGATAGTACACAATGTGCTCATATTGTTGAGAAGGTTGAACCAAACTTGCCCAGTAAAAATCTTAATTTTAATACTTGAGGTTATTTTAATCTTATGTGAGATGATTTTATGTTCTGGTGGTTGATACCAGTGCTTTATACTGTAATTTTACTACACTGGATCAAATGTAAAATACTATACTTGCCTATAAATGTGTACAACATAGTATATTGCTAATCAAAGTATGTATTGTTTGTGCTGTATATTTCATTGCCATGTATAAAATATGGAACATTTTGACTTCAAGCTCACATTGTGACACTTCTGGCTAAAGAGTCTTTGTAGTTCCTTGAACTTGGGTAAAAAAAACAGTTTTTGGCCCTTTTCACAAAGCAATTATGCAAAATCCCAATCTGCTTTACTTGAGGACAAATTTTTCAGACAAGTGTGGAGGGTGGCAAGGAGACCTAGAAGGTATCCCCCTCCCCCCTCTCCACCTTTAGGAAAAACGTGAATTTAATAAAGCTCCTAGATGTTTTTTCATATTTATAGGTTGTTTTCCAGTACAAGTCTTGATTACGCATCTCATTGTCTTGGGAAGAAAGGGTTGGGCAAGTGCCTCTACACAACCCCCCTTGCCCCCTCCATTTCCCCTTCCCCAGCTGTGGGGCAAGTCTTGTGCTTTGATGATGAAGTTGCAGCTTGGGCTAAACCATGATTCCCCTGCATGTGAATGTTTTGCACCACAATCAACATATTGAGCAGTTAAACAGCCCCGAGTGAATTATATATGGAATGAGGTTTTGATACCACATACCTAACTTGCATTAAGGCCACTCTCTGTAACATGGTCTTTGTTTATGGTTTCAGTTTATGGACTTCCATGTCCAATGCCAATACCCTCATTTTGTACAAATTTTATGAGTTTATGGTGACACAATAGTTAAGTTTTTTTTCAAAAATGCACAGCACCTTTTGTCATTAAAATGACTCATCTTCTCCTAAGTAACCTTAGTGACGATGTAATGCCTGTGGTTAAATGGGTGCTTTGATAACAAGGTAAGAGGAATATATAAAAAAAAATAAAAGGGGCAAGCAGATCACAAGTGCAAAAGAAGACCACAAAAACTGAACTTAAAATCTCTGATGTAACATGTTCAAGCTCAACCAACTCATATTTTCCACTTACAGATATTATTTGTGAAAATCATTCCATAAAAGATAAAAGTTTTCCTGTCATAGCAGGAACTCATGAATTAAAGCTTGTATTTTGTACCTCTGTAGCTCTATACATGCATCCAAATGACAACCAGAAATACCTTCCTAACTTGAGCCAGAGCAAACTATTCATTTCAATAATGTTGTAAGCACTTGTGTTACAATAAGGAAGGGTGCAGAAAGGGGTGTGGGGCATCAAATAAGTCTTAGGAGAAGTTTTACGAGAATCTGCTGTTTTCATTCGTATGTGTTGCACATGGATAGCCTAAAACATTGGAGAGTACAGTATAAAATAACTTATACATTAGTCAAATGCATGCACCCTGAGTATACTGTCTTCTGGCTCCCCCCCCCCCCCCAATCCATCTCTGGTGTGACACAGCAGAGAAACAAATCATCTATGACAGTATCTGCCAGTTTTCAATCTTTGTAGAATGTGACTTTAAAGCCTTGGATCATTGACATGTGCCCTGACACTACTCTAAATGGTCAACAACAGTCAAAAGCTTCCACACAAACTGAACACGAGGCTGGCATATTGCGGCACTGATAGCAATAACATATTTCTACACATATATACAATAATTCTTATAGAACAAATTCACAGAGTTACAAGTGTACATCACTTATGCAAACAAAGTATGACAATTGTGGACAGATTTGCAATTGTCCTGTAACACATAACAGCTCTCAAAACATGTGAAACTCTTTTACACATTGCGCTGAACATCCAAGCAATGCTGAGCTGACAGAAAGTTTACCCCATTTTTGTGGTCACATATTAAAAGAAATTTTCCAGAAAATTTTTCGTACTAACAGTTATATGAAATTTAGCAAGACAAAAAAGTGGGCAGTTAACAAGATCTTTAAAATAATTACTTAACGAAGTATCGACATACAACTAGAGTAGAACAATGCAATGAGCTTCTTTGGCTTAAAAATTTCAAAAAGGCTTATTAAAGAAGTTGTAAAGAAATCTCACTCTCATTTGAGATCATCATTTTCATGTTTCATGAGATTGAAAATTCTGTTTCATATTGACAGACTGCCTACTGCAGGCTACATGCTAAAATTTTTCTTTGATTAGGTACTTAACATGCTGCAACACAAGGGATGGGGTGGGGATATCTTATTCAATACTTAAGGGGAATGAGCAGTCACCCAACGTCACATACACCTTGAAAATTTCTTTTACAAACATCCTTCATGATGTGTCCAAAAATATTTCATATTAAAGGTAAAATAAGAAGTCATTCTCCACGAATTGAACAATTCAGCTCCAGAAATATTGTAACATGATTAAACAGAGCCATTCATTAATTAGGATATAGGGGTACATTCAAATCTGGTTGACTGCATTTTCCTTTTAGGTGTACAACACCCGTTCTCCTTCAAAGGGGGTGAGGGAGTGAGGTGTCTACTTCACTAGTTTGGTGGACAAGACCTGTTCTCCCAAAATGGTGAAGAGTTGACTACCATACAGTAGGTAAGTCCTCCAGTCATCATTAACCTCTTATTTTGCAAAGTCCCTGCTTTAGGCACAATTTGTGTCCCACTGCCAACCTCCTTCCCCCTTCTTCTCTACCCACATTTACCAACCCCTACTCCCCTTGCCCAGCCCAGATACAGTGCTTTACACAGGGCAATGTGACATGATAAAATGGTAGCTTTTTAGAAGTCCACACTAAAAGATGAAACAAACATGATTTACCAACACACAATAAGAGAAAATACCACACACATTGGTATGTCATTAACTTGATTATTCCTTACCTCACATAGTCATAGTATAACAGCAAACAGATGATACCAAGTTGCTCTTTACCCTCAAGCAAAAAATACAAGTCAAACTTGTGCTTTCTAGATCAAATGTACACTTATTAACAATGTTTTCTTAATATATAATCATGTCCATGCATAAATAATCTAATGTGAGTTGGGTAGAAACAACTGATTGCATAATAACAAAAGTGATAAAAAAATTGTAAATAGTCGTTAACTATGGCAAGCCATTGCACGCACCCTTATGATATGGACAACAATCAAACTTGTCGTTGAGACCAGACCTACTCAACAGAGCCCTGGAACCTGACAGAGGGCATTTTAAGTAAAATAAGAGTGTCAAGCATTTGATTTTAACAAGCAGGGGCACAACCACAACAAAATTACTCATCTCTTCTGTGGTGGTAACACATCTCAAAACCTTCTATCTTTGCAAAAGGATAAAGTTTAAAGGGCAATTCTCATCATCCCAGACAGTTCCAATTCTCCCACTATGCAACTTGTAGCTCCTTCCATGACTGTATAAAGCTCCTCCTTGTGCAGACACAGAACTATTTCATTGCTTAAGGCCATGTCCTGGAAAGAATACAATGCTGTAATGTGTAATCCAAGCAGTCTGCGTTGTGTGGAATGTGAGGTACTCTACGTCTTTAAAATTTTTTATGTCAATCAAAGAGCAGTCACCAACTGAGAATTTTGGTACCCACACCCTAAAATATACTTTGGGGTGATGAGTGTCTGTCTCTAACTGGGACACAAATCACATAATGCTATCATTGTTTTATGTAAATTAGGCTTGGGCAGGCTTCCCAACTCTTGCTTCTGAGTCGCAACTCCTTGCCAGGAGTCAATACTTTCCTTAGTTTCACAACTCCTGGATTTTAAATGCTACCCAAAATATGTACAAAAGTCATATGTTGCAATTTGCATGTGTGTGATTTCACAGGTTTTAATGAAGTGTTTTAACACCACTGGCTCTTTTGGGCTTTCAAATCAGAAGTTCATTTCTTCAGATGGTGACAACAATTCCCTGACACTGACAACTCATCACCCCTGCCATTGAGATGAGCCTGTAATTCAAGCCTGTTGGGCAGGCTAGTAATGACTGTTTACAGCTGTTGAGGTATCTGTTTCTGTGTCAGTAATGGCAATGGTAGGAATAACAACTCCCTTCAAAGTCAGGACAAATGGGGGTGCCAGTACCTGACCCCCAAGATTAATGTAAATGTCCTCCAAATAGTCCTAGTTTTTAAACATGGACTTCTTCAAAAGCCTGAACAATAATGCATCCAAACCACACAATCAAAGAATTGCATATGACTGTCCTCTACAGTATCATTTTAATAACGCCCAGTGCAATTAGAAAGCATAACAAAACATAACAGAAGATAATTATATAAGAAACTGGGCTAGTTAAGGTAAGGGAATGACCAGTCTATGATTTAATACCAATGAAGATTTGAAAATGGTAAAAAATGGAAATATCACAAGTCCATTCCTCAAATAAAAATGCAACAAAGGAAATGATCTGCATATTAACTTGACACATAAAATGCTAAATGTTCACAGATCTGTTGTCATTTTTTAGAGCTAACTGTCCATCTCACTGGCAATTTTGGCATCAAACCACACAACTGTTTGTTTTAAAAGAGGATTTACACTAAAGAGCATACCTGACCCATGCCTAGGCCTGAAGACAAATAATATGGCCCCCATCAACTGTGAATTAACTGCACTTTACATTAATTGTTGCCTGCAGCCATGCTACTGTGGTAATACTATCTACTTTCTATGAGGTGTCAGCATGCTTTTGAGACGATCACAAATCTTGAATATTTTCAACAATTTACATGATTATCACATTTCAGAGAAATATGAAGTACTTGAAAGGCCTTCAAGACCGAGGAATGATAATGTAAATTAAAGCACTTGTAAGATATAGAAGGCCAAGTAGAAAATACTGTCAACTTATTGATTGCAGAAGTTAATGTTCAAACTTTAAAAACTTAAAAATGAATCTGTTTGGCTTATTAAAACATACCATTCATTCAATTCCAATAACAAGGAGCACCTTGTTTAAACCATTTTATGTACCAAAGCTGCTGATATCAGCACAGACAAAAAGCTTTTACAATATGACTGCAAAAAAAACTTATGTTGCCATAGCAACAAGTCGAAGGTAAAAGTTTCACCAAATGAAATAGCAGATCCTGAGCTACAAATGAAATTCAAATTATCACTATTAAACTCCTCAAGCAAGAACATAGGACATTTTACAAAACATCTGAAAAGTAAAAGAATATGTGTTAAGTAAAAGGTTTTCTCTCTCTGTTGTTGGTCTAAAACGTTTTATCTACCCCAGCCATTCTTACAATCTTATACCCTTCCTTTTGGGGGTTCTAGGCCACTGTTATGATGACCATTGAATCCTACAGCAAGGCATTCACTAACCAATGCAACTTTCCTATCTTTGAGATGCAAATTCATAATAAATTATGATTAGGACAGCCACACTTAATACACAAAACAACATCTGAGACAGCCATAAATGGTTAGGTATTGCTTAGAAATTGAATATTAATCTGTCTTTGTTCAGCCTGGACATGTATTCAAAACTCACCGATATTACAAACCAAACCCATCTTGCTAAAATAGACATTACATCAACAATTTGCATTGAAGGAAACACACTGACAAGTATTTCCCCCTCTCAATAAATAGTTAATAACAAATATTACTACAAAGAGTTAACAAGTCTTACACTGATAGGTCATTCTTGTATTCCTTCTTTTAAAAATTTATTACTTGATTTAAAGTCAGTAGACACAAATACTGCTTTTATCCCACTTTCCAGCCTCTCTTTCAACAGAGAGTGAGATGTGCATCTTTTAATTCCAGAGTGACTTGTGTCATATTAAATAATGTTATGCTTGTTGTTCAGGCAAATTTTCCCTGATGTCCTAATTCAAACTGTAAATTATACACACTGATATAAATGGCTAGTATTACATCAGTATAAAAGAATGACCATAGGGACAGAAAAAGAAAAAAAAACAACAAAAAAATGGAATAGTACTTAACCAAAGGGTTTAATTACCTTTATTAATACAATGACTGTCTATTTGGCAAGCTTTCAAAATGGAGAATTGCTAAAAAATGTCTGTGAGGCTTATGTAAGTAAGAATACATGTCTACTTTTAGATGCAATTCAATTTGCTTAGGATAAAACATCTATATTTACATACATACGGTACCCCCTTTATTCATTAAATGGCAGTTATATTTTAGCACTGATTTAAAATATTTCTTCAGGAAACAATTCCAACATGTAATCATTTTGGGGAACCTATGACAGCTTTAACTCTCTGCATTTAAGTAGAAAATGTACTGCATGAAGTTACAATGCTTATGAACTTGAAGAGACCCAGTTTCATTTAGTTTTACCAGCTAGACCTTAACAGGAACAACTACATAAGATACTTTCCTAACAAAACAAATCCTGAAAAGTCATGTGCAATCCTGATGATGTATTAATGGTTTCAATTTCTACATTAGGTCAACATATCTTTTCCTTACAAACTTTGCTGTTTCTTGCTTGTTTTTTGGCATATAACATTTCAGCACTGCAAAAGCCCATCTACCAAAAGAACATTTTTCTGGGGCTGTACTTAAAAAATGAGATTGTGACATTCAAATCAATAAAAAGCATGAATTGGTAGAGAAACTAAGCTCCTAGAACAGCTACTGTGAAATCACAAAGCTTTCTCCGGCAAAAATCTTTTGCACTGCTCTTTATACTTTAACAAAACATCTGACTACTTCACTTGCATTGAAAGCTACCAAATACATTTGTTTTCAAATTCTTGAGTGAAAGTTTTCCTTTCATGTTCTGTGCCTCACAGAATAGGTTTACTCTGAGAGAAGAGAATGCCAACAGCAGTCTAACTGAAAATGTGCAACTTAATGATACTTAATACCTTTTTGAACCACAATGCAATTGCAAGGTGACTTTTCCTTCCCTCAAACAATCCTTTCAGCTTTTGAGATGAAATACTCACAGACATTAGACAGCACAAATACCAAATCAAAAATGGTGAAATAGGTAAGCTGTTTTATCATCATTAAACAAACTTTAACACGGCTAACATACACCAATGATGATGGATCAGTGACACGACTTATTTTTATCCCTCCATCTGTCTCTTCCTGATGGCATCATGACATCACAACCACCACATATATTCTTCAAACCAAGCGAGGATCATCTTCTCCTGTTCAAAGATGCAGTGTCATAATGGTCCTGCTTATCCCATACACCTTGCTGAAAAATTCCTCACTTACCCCTAGCCATGTCAGCTTGAACAACATCAATACATGGCTTAAGGGACAAAACAAACCACAAAGTTTGACACCTGACCGCATCCAAACTGCCAAGGATTACATGCAAGATGATGCGTGCATCAAAACCCCATAGAGTCTCTGGATGCTTCAACCTCACCAATGTACTGGTTTTTACTTTGACTTAGCATTTCAGTCACAGCCAGCAGTCTCTTGAGACTAGGCTGAAATAAGGAGAATACGTAAGGAGACATTAGTATATAATATACAAATAATGAATGTTTATGAATGCAATAGTATGAATAATTAACCCACTCTATACTTCAGAGTCAGGACTTCTAGCCAAAATTATTTCATGACTCCACTTTACTTGGATGGCAAACCCCAGGTTATTGTCAATGATGTAATAAATATGCATAAAAATCATATTTTTAAGTTTCCATTTCTGCTTTTTCACAGGTTTTAATGAAGTATTTAAACACATCCAGCTCTTTTGGTCTTTTCCTTTTTCAATTACAAATTTTCAGGCCTCTATGATTCTCTGACATTGGTAGTTCGGCAGGTCTGACATTGAGAAACCAATAATGTAGGCCAACTGGTGTAGTAATACTTATTGGAAGGCTGGTAATCGACTGTCTGTAGCTGTTGAGATGAAATTTCCAGTGCAGGAATTCTGGGTCCATTCAGAGCCACGAATAATAGGACCTTCGTTGCCTGACTCCAACAATACTGGCAAAGCCCAAGTCTACAGGGATCCCTCCATCTCGGCAATGGAAGCACCTCGCCATGTGCTTTGGGTGTTTTGAAATATCACAAAAGAAGGAACAAACTGTAGCAACATGCTGTATGAACAGCATACAGAGTAAAAAAATTTGTTCTACACAAAACCCACCTGAACAGTGCTAAGCTGTTGCAATTCCTTAATGTGAGATACGCACATCTGATGGAGAGCAGCTAACTGTCTTGACAGGTCTATAGAGGGTGGCGTTTCTGGAGGTGGCATATTTTCAACGCTCTGTAATGTAAGTTATAGTGTGACAATTCTCTTCATTTGACACAGCAATACAATGATCTTCACCACATTCATAAAAAGAAAGGTGAAAAAACACAGATAAAACTCAACAACAAACTGAATACATTCAAGTCATACTTTTGTCTGGAAATTTACATAGGTTGTACAAGGCATTATTGCATTTACATTTAATTGTAAAAGGTGATTTCATATCTGCCATCATCATCGTCATAACCTTACATAGGTTTTGACAATTCCAACTCTGAACAATCCCACATTTACTGTGAATAAGAGATGTTTCAAGGCTTACTGTTCTGGTTGTGAGTTGTCTGTAATGGGACTTCAATTGTTTAGGGGTAACTGTTTGGGAGGAACTCATCAGGGGTGGGGGAGCATATCTAGTCACTGTTTTATTTTTCCCTTCATCTTGTCATATTTTTCACAAAAGGAGAACAGTTAATGCAAGTTTGTTATGTAACAGATTGACAGATTATACCAAATGCCTCCCTGAAAGCATAATATGTTGAACAAGCACACAAAGTCTCCATACTATGCCAAAATTTGGAGGGAAATGCTTGAAATGGACAAATGTCCAAAATATGACAGAAAGGACTTACAGCAAGTTGAAGGAAGAAGTGGGTCATTCTCCCTTTATTGATGACAATAAATGGGTTGATAGCCTCCATGAATGGTTCCTAGAGAGGAAGATAAGTGCAAAATATCACAAAAATGTTTATTGACAGGTAAATTTCTCCATGACTATTTCCTGACATAACACCAAACAAGACGCAAACCCAGTTTCAACGACAGGTGAAGTACGACATGCATATGGAGGCTCTTTAAATGAATTTCTAAACCTGAAGTGTATGGTTCCATTTTAGAGATTGGAGAAGAGGAATACAGGGTAGGATGGGCCTGCTATGGAGATAGGGAGAGGGGGATTAGGTTGTGATTTAGTTAGAACCTGCATTTAGGTGTGTTCCACCAACAGCAGACTGGCAATTTTGAGTTGAGATTGCAGGTACACAATAACAATTTCCAACCATGTAGTGACACATTACATCAGATTTGGCAAATTCTGAGCTATCATCAAAGGAAAAATTAAAAGGTAGAGGTGATCACCATGAAACACAGAATATGTAGACAAATGCAATATATGTTGGAAGTGTAACAAGATTTGCTTTTTTGGAGCAACAAATATAAATTTTAATTAAATGAGAGATAAGATACTGGTAATTGCTTTCAATGGAGACTGTATGTACAAAGAACAGTAGGCAATGTATGAACATTATAAAATTCATAGTCAAACAGATTTACCTTGTAATTAGCAACAAATTCCACGTGGTTGGCAAGATTTTGAATAGCTTTCACCACCATCATAAGTGTACGTGCTGCCATTGGTGAAGGGGTTTCTGAATAAAGAAATACAAAAAAAAAAATTTAAACTGTGTGACTTATTTTGTAACGCTGAAATTAATGTGTAAGTTAAACTACTATTAACTATCCTAAGACATTTGCATCTTGTTAGATGATTTAGTCCCATAAGAATGCATAATTCTAAAATTGTCACAAACAGCTAATCATTCCTAGAAAAAACAACAAAGTGAAACCACAATTTCTAGCTACCCTACAGTCTTCCTAAAGTATCAGCAGAACTGTGTGACTTATTCTTATGTGGAAATACTTTCATTTAATACAGGCTTGACTGTACAGCTAGCCATCACTTACTTCCTTCAAAGAATAAAACGCACCTTGTAGGGTAATGGTAAGGCATTTCTATTAGGTTCCTGTAGAATTGCTTCCTGTACAAACAAACTTTTCTTACAAAAGCATAGAAATTTTAAAAATAGTTTTTTAATATTTTCAAAAGTAACTGTATACTGTTCATTGATGAACCATACAAATTCACTTTTCATCTGATGGGTAATCCAAAGGTCTTAATAGTATGTAACACTTAATAAGGACTGCTGTTTTCACCTTTTTACTAGTATTTCTTAGCATTTGATTGAATAATCTTTCCAATCAACACTGGTTTCTCTTCTATAACATGCCACGAGATTTAGTGCTCATTAACACAATAATCACCACAAAAAACACAAACCTTAACCAGCTCTATGAAATATCATCAAATTATCAATATACAAAATGACTATCTAAACTGCTTCTCAAAGAAAGTGACTCAAAAAGATTTGAGGAAGTCTCAGACACCCTTGAACCATGCAATACTAAAAATGGCCTTTGAAATGTTTAACACAAAATGACTGCCTTATACATAGAGAAACTCACTCAGCCTAATCAATCCCTTCATAGGATACAGCATAACTTTTTCTTTTTATTAACAATTTATTTCACTTTTTTTTTGTTTCAGTTTTTTTACCACTGCTGAACTAAATATGATCCTTGAAACCAAACATTAAAAGTGTAGTTTTCAATCTTTAATGTGTACTGACCTCTAATGACCTATGAAAACCACTAATATGTGACAGCATACTCAATATGAGTCATGTACACATAAAATATAAGATACATCAAACTTACTCTTCTTGAAATATTGCAGTCCATTTATGAGCTACAGTATGTATCACAAACACTCATTCACATACACAAAGATACCTCCAATTCTTTTTTCAGTAAAACAAGAAATTACAAAACAAGACTCCCAAATATAAAACTGTGAGAGGATCATCTCAAATTACCTGATACAATATTAAACAGTCGTGGGTTTAGGATAGCAGGACAAATAAGACGTAAGAAAATGAAGCCCCTGAAATGACAGATGAAAAGAGAGAGACCTTTTCAAGTAGGAAGTCAATGAAATTGTAAACTTTCAGTTGAGATTAAAATATTGATGTTATTTTTACCAAGCACGTTTCCCTGTCACAGGTTACTATGTCAATGCTGGTTATGTATAAATAATGCTGTCCAAGGAAACATATAGCGAGATATGTAATTTCACCTACTCCTCGTAAGATACCAGTACATAATGCAGAAGTCACAGCTACCAGATGTTGCCCCAGATTACCTTCCATATGCTCAATACTTGTTTGCAAACTATATGGAGCATTTTGATAACAAAACTTATGAACATTTCTGAAGTTTTATTAACTTTTCACACAAAATGAAAATGTGTGTATATATATATTTCTCTAATTCCCACCTTAGGGCGAAAGAAGTTGTTGAAAAGTCGACCATAGGGCGAAAAAAAATA
>WURT03561470.1:6622-31310 GCA_009936505.3 Holothuria glaberrima | reverse complement strand
CCTTTGTTTGGCTGTATCCTTGTACCAGTTAACGTCAGTCACCTTATTTTTCACATTTCTAGCCAATAATCAGGGGTTCAAGGGCGAGAGGGTTGACGGAACATATTGACAATTGAGAACACGGTGGTGTCATAATGTCTAGTAAGTGTATGTTGAGTCGGTCGGTACCTTGAATCGGTCACTGCGTACAAAACGTATGGCACATACCACTACGCGTAACACCTTTAAGTGACCGACTCATGATATTACCATACTACCAGATATTAGTGTTTATGTGACAAATTCTACAATTGAAAGGGGCGTTTTGACATTCTGGAGCAAGAATTTAGTTGGACAGTGTGAGTTAGAGTTGACAACCGTACTGTGTCTCAATAGTGACAGAACAGACTGGTGGGGGGGGGGGGCTTAAGATGACATTTTGTCTCGAATTTATTGTCCACCGCTAATTTGGCAACGGATAGGTCGTTCTCTTGGCACCAGAGTTTCCTTCAACACGTCAACTCCCAGCCCCACCTGACCATACCTGCACCTCTGTTCCACCATCTGCAGGTGCATCTGTCAATACCGATAGTCTCTGATATTACCATACGCACTGCACAAAACAAGATTTACTCAATTTTGTTATTTCCAAACAGAGATTTGTCTAGCTTTGCCTTTAGAGTACTGGAAGACAAGTAGGCCTGCAATCTTTTAAACATCTATTTAACTTAAATTCCAAAATACTTCTTTTAAACTCCATAGCAAAAGAAAGCAACAAAAAAAAAGGTGCAGAAATGTCAAAATCAGGTCCATCAAACTAGTGAAACACCTGAACAAAATTTTATATTCTCCTCTGCATTAAATATTTTACTTTAAGATTATCTTTGGTAATAGATCTGGAACCAAACAACTTATGTCAACACGAGAGGCACTATAACAAGCCAAACACAATTACTCCCGAGTTCTGTTTCCGTCCTTACACTAACACGCATCATAACACTTGAATTCACCGTTTAAATATGCTCAAAAAGATTTTTTTCATTTGCGCATATAAAATTTTAAGTTCCTGAAGCAATTTCCCCATTTTATTCATGGCCAAATTTCCCAAGAGACGTTCAAGTTTTATAAATTACTAAACGTAACTGTCCAGTTTCTCAAGTTCTATCATTTTTGTAAATTCCATAATCTGACCAAGTCACTGGAAAGCGTAAAATTACTAGCTGAATATAGATTAGTCATT
This sequence comes from Holothuria glaberrima, assembly GCA_009936505.3. NCBI lineage: Eukaryota > Metazoa > Echinodermata > Holothuroidea > Aspidochirotida > Holothuriidae > Holothuria > Holothuria glaberrima. The sequence goes on along the minus strand of WURT03561470.1, from coordinate 30,091 downwards.
TATATATATTTAACCGTTCGGCAAATCCAATGTATTGCAAATAAGCTGATTTGGAGGCGAGGACTGGCAGAGATATTTGCCTTATCTTGCAAAAGAGATTAAAAGACAGGTAAAAACAAACTATCAAACGGTTCGGGCTTCTTCAAACAGTAGTTGACTTGTCTCGTATAAAAGTAGCACTTCTGGCGATTGGCCTAGTTTACAACAATCTCAGGAGAATATCACTAATGAGAACTAACTTTATCTCCTTGTTTTATAATTACGCCATTTTATAAATGTTAAGAAGTCAAATCAAGTGATATAGACATTCTCTCGGATTCTGATAGTTCGATATAGTGACTGTTTGGTCCAATCTTTCAATTGTGACGTTTGTTTGACGTAACTTCCTGTCTTGCAAGCACGATGGACTTGTACTATCTCCCACACATATTGGCTGCGCTCGTAATGTACTTTAATAACATGGTATATACATGATACAGCGACTGAGAAGGTTTCTTTAGTCTAGCAACAATTACAGGTGAGAGAAATGTACCAGTTTCTCTCGCATGTATAGGGCTACTTTCTGGCATTTTTATTCTTTTAAACTTCCTGTTAAAAGGCACCTGACGTGGGAGAAATAATTTAAACTAAACGACTGGTTTCAGTGTTATGAAGATTTTTTCGCACTTTTTCCTTCTTATTACAGCATTTATACCAATCCCCACATCTAGTGTAGTTTAGAGACACTTGTACAAGCACGGCATCCTCAAATTTTTGTGACAATTGATAGAAATCATATCATATCCCTTTCTCCCTTCCTACTCTCCTCTTTTAACCAACCTATCACTTTAGGGCTACTTGAACCTTACACTCTAAAAAACGGTTTTTAGGACTTGAACTCTTTTTTGCCCCCATTTTGTAAGCGTGACTAGATGCTAAACACACGTGTTTAATTCCCAATCATTCTGTTCCAAAACACATTTCATTGCTAGAAATTTAGTGTTTAGCAATTAAACACTAAAAATTTAGTGTTTAATCGTTAAACATGTTTAGAGTTTTAACGTGATTACAACGTGGGAGGGGGAGGTGTTCAATTGCTAAAAACGTTTTTCGAGTGTATACTGTTTCAAATACCATATACTGCAATTTCTTCATTGTTCTACATAACATTTTGTCCCAGTTACGGACAAGTAAAGCTAAGCTGATATAAAATCCAAATCAAAGAATGACGTCAAGGTGGCGTGATACATTTGGTTAATTGGTAGTATGTAATATATTTATGACTTGACGCATTACATATAAAGTCATGCATATTTATAAATGCCCTACAGAAAGGAGTATTTGCCGTCTTCGCGTTCGTTGCTTCAAACACGTGCCGTAATGCATCAAAAGTAACTCAGCACGGCTTACTGTTGAACATCTATGCTAATCTTTGTAAGTTTTTGCGTATTAATTGGCAGCATGCGATTAGGCTATAACTTAACGTCAACGGAAGAAAATTGCAAGTTTAAGTTACATGTGTATTGTAGGCTATACTTAAATACCCTGTCAGCTTTGCTCAATTCGAGAAACAATTTTTTCACTCAATTTCATGCAGATGATTTACTTTAAAGCAATTTCTTTCTAAGTGAAGCGTTTGGAAAATTTGTTGAATTTTGTAATCCTTGTAATCCATGTTGTCAGCAACAGGCTAATAACACCTCCTTGGTCAGTGCAACTCTCTGGCAGTGTGTAACCTTAATGCGCGACAAAACAACAGTATGCGAAATTAGTGTATCACGTGCAACCAGTACGTTAATGCAGTGCAAATCCATTACACCAACACGTCTAATTGTGTTTTACCAGGGAGCTGCCATGGCAGCTTCTTGGTTTTACGCAAATCAATGTGTTTATATACCTCGAGGAGATTTGCATAGAGCTGGGTAGAGTGTTAAAATGGACTCCTCCTAATGGTAGAAACTGACACCAACTCTGACAAAATTAAAGCAAAAAAGAAAAAAACAAGCTAATTTTACACTTCTGTAAAGTAAACGTGATAACAATAGAAAAAAATATTCCTTAACGTTGGCACCTTGCGGTATAAATTTATACGTCGATCAGGGTTTAATTTCAACTTAATGTATGTAAATTAAAACAGGTTTTAATCGAAATTTTAGTTCTCATTTTCTGAGAAGATGAAGTAATTTCTTTGTACGTAACGCTTTCATTAGGATTCGTTTGACAAAAAGTCGTTACTTCTGGGTCTCGCTGGGAGCAATCCGAAATTGTATTCAGTAAAATTAATGACGTCTCTTAGTGTTTGTAAACCAATGCATAGAGATTCGTGCCGCTTACCTTTTAAAGTTTGTGCCTAATTTTTACCAAATATATGCAAAAATGTTAGCAATTAAGATATTTTACGAGTCTTTTACTCTCCCGCACTGAAATTAAAATTAAGGTGGGTGTATGTTACTGTTCACCGAATTATGGCATTGTAAGGTCCAAGTCTAAATATTTTTGCAAAATATATTCATAATTCATAAGCATTGCTCTCCGTGATAACTGATGTGTAAAAGGTAGCCGGATGAACACAATCTTTATAGATATTGTGTGCACGATATTTATCTAATTAGGGAATTTATTGTAGAAATATTACTATGCGATAAATTTGACATCTGGAATCTTAATGTAATTTTTGTAAGGTATTTACACTTTAAAACAAAAGAGTGATATTCACCCCCAAAAGAGTGAATTAAGGGACCACTCCTCAGGAAGAGTGATTTCACCCAGAGTGGAGTGAAAAAATCACTCCAAATAGAGCTATATTTCATTCTATGTGTATGAAGTGTCGCTGTATTTGGAGTGAATTTTCACACCACTCCGGGTGAAATTCACTCTTCCCTAGAAGTAGTCCCTTAATTCATTCTTTTTGGGGTGAATTTTACTCTTTTGTTTTTAGAGTGTATGATCTTTTCTCAGCTACGAGACTTCTGCTCTCCGACGTCACGGAAGTGCATGAAAATCTAAAAGACGCACACTGTTGGTAATTTATGCTTTTATGAAATATCACTAAGGGCCACTTTATACCTTGAGGTTTAAAGTTTTATCGTTAACAAATATAGAGCATCGTACAGCATCTTATTACCACATCTAGGCCCAAGAAGGGTGAAGACTATAATCACTGCTAAAACACCACTTAAATTACAGCCTGCTATGTATGTGGTGGGATTACAAAGATTTCTCTTTTCTTGCCTTTCCCAAAAAAGTACTGTCGTAACTGGAAAACTTTTGGATATAACCAAAATTCGTCTCATCATTATTTTAATTTTCTTTCAATTCCAACATAGTATTCTAATTCGCTGCCCAATGCTGAGTGTTAAGGGTCTAAATTCCCAGTGAAGATCAGCTGGGATCACTGTCTTTCTTTGGGGTCACATCAGATTAACAAACTAACAAAAGAGGTGTTGGTCCTCTCATGTGTCCCCTTTTACCATGTGATAATGCCTTCTTCCCATTTCAGGGGAGGTATTGTATATTCACGCTGAAGTAAATAGTTACTTTTGAAATGTAGCTAGTACTTTTCAGTCAAAAGTAACTGCAACCAGTTACTTTTCCAACATTGTAACTAAAGTAACAATATTATTGAAATTAGTGTAACTGTAACGAGTTACTTTCAAAATGTTACTTGAAAAACCCTGGTAGACACACACAAAGTATATATATATATGTATATATATATATATATATATCTAAAATAGTTAACGTAAAGATGGCCCACGGGCCGGTTGACATTTTGAAGCACGTTTCAATATTGCAAATATATATAATATGTACAATGGATACGATATACTCAGATATACGGAATTTTCGAACACGCCTGTGTTCTTCCTCAGCTTTTGCTTGTAGACATTCACGTTGCTAGCCTTTTCACAGTCAATATTATATATATATATATATATATATACAGGGCCATGTTTTACATAAATTATCTATATAAAGGTACTAAATGCTAGCCCTGAAAAACAGAAAAAGAACCCAAAAGTACAGTTAAAATAGGTAGGACTTGAGGAGCTTTTTAAAAGTAGTGACTGCTTGAGCTTCCCTGATATTTCGCGGGAGTGTGTTCCAAAGTCAAAAAGTGAGGGTCCAGCTACTGAGAAAGCTTCTATATGTTTCTCCCTAGACGTAACTACTAGGAGAGTTGTATCTATGGCAGACCTTGTGACGGGGCCCTTAGAAGGTAGTGGTTTCTGTTTCTAAGAGTTTGTAAGATTTTGATTTGATTTGATTTATTTGCACATGTTCAAAACGAAAAAAAAAAATATGGACAATACATTAATATGAATACCAAAAGAAGGAATAGACAGTAATAACAGCAAGTAAGACAAAGACATGTGCAGGGATAACACAGAAAAGTCTGACAAGCAGAATTATTTCCACTGTGGTCCCTAAAACAAGAAAATAAACTATATAAAACAGCACAGCACATTATACACAAAACGAAAAACTAAAATTTAAAAGTGTAAAAATATAGGACAAACGTCATCTCATTGCCCGTGCACTTGTACTTTCTAGATAAATTGGTCCGCAGTTATTGAGGCATTTGTAAACGTGAAGACATATTTAAGATTTAACGCGTTTGTCGATAGGAAACCAGTGAAGCTTTCTCATGAAAAGTAAAGGACTATCGAATCTAGAGGCAGAAAAAAATCCGTTTAGCCGCTCTGTTTTGAAATGACTGCAGACGGTTGAGGTTTCGAGCATTAGCACCATGTAGGGGGCATTACTATAATCTTATTTAGAAAGTACAAGTGCACGGGCAATGAGATGTCGTGACGACGTGTGTCGTGATCAAGAAAACCGCAAATGCGACGGATATTACGGAGATGAAAAATTCCAGCTGATATGAGACAATGAATTTGCTTGGTCATGGACATGTTGGAATCAAAGAAAATAATTAATTTACTATAACAGGGTAAGCTAAAAGATTTATGCACCAATTAGCATAAAGAGGATATGCCATTTCAAACCGTCTCTAAGTGGTAAACTTTAAAATAATACTCCACCAAACGCAATAGCAAATCTCTACATTTTAGCAGTGCCATCTCTAAACCTCACGTATTTGAAAATGTAATCTTTCCTGTTTAAGCAGAGAACAAATTCAGTTCGGCCTTCGCTGAAAGCAACATGACTACCGCGATAAAGATGTGACAAAACTGATTGATATTGCAAAAATGTGTTACACAGTTAAGAATTAATGCAGTAAAGATAGCTTGTAGTGTCTACTTCTTGATAAAGTGTGGGAGGGGGATTCAATTCAAGCTAATACTGCATTTTTTATAGTTTTACTACAGTCTGACTAGAAAAAGGTTAAAAACCTGTGTTACTTTTGAAGGATAATGAACTCAAGTTACAATTCTCTTGTAGCGATAAAGATCAAAAATTATGTACCACCTACGAACACGAGTAGCAGAAAATTTTCTTTGGTTATAGAGACATTGGCATTTAAAGACTGACAGTGAAGACTTCAAGCAAGTCTAAAATGACATAATACAGCATACAAAGGAATTACACTGTAAATAGTTGCACTGTTTCTATGATCAATGCATTTTTATCAAGGCTTACTTTGGGATAGATTCCCTGAACGAAAACATTTTGCAGCGTTTTCCCTCAAAATATCGGGGTCACTCCTTCGCCTATGGTTTGCATGGCCGTTGCTTGACAACGTTGAAGATAGGGCGAGGTAGCTTCTAGGAGGAGAAACATTTTGTAAACGGTTAGATATGCCAGGATGTTCTGACAAAAACAAAAACGTCGAGATTATTTTTCTAATGGCGATGCCCCTTAGCTCGCTTTATCGAGGTATGCAAGTTAATGAAAACAAAGTAGTTGATACGTCAGAGTTCAGTACGAAGTTACTGCGGAGCAAGCTGCTGAGACTGTTGAGTGTGACGTCAGGCTGTAGGAATAGAGGAGGCTTGTTTTAATTCCAATTTGGAGTTCTGACGTCATGCAGAGTAAACAAAGTAAACATTTAGAACTTTGGTCTTCCTTCTACTTAAAAATTACAGATTGTCAGAGAAACTATTTCCTGTCCTGTACTTCTTATTAAAAGTAATTAAAAATTAGTCAAGGTCAAGGTCAAGGTCAAGGTCAAGGTCAAGGTCCGTTTCGTTCGTTTGGTACCGGCAGGGAGTCAAAGTAACACCTCCCTGGTACCAGCTGTGTTGTGCCTCATGTGGTTACTGTTTCGCATAAAATCTGAGCAGGGAGTTGTAAGGAAGCTTTTTCTCTCAGCAGGATTAGACGGTGCATTCTTTTAGACAGAACAGTGTAACAAGAGGTGTTTTCCCCATATTTAGCTGAGCAAGACAATGCCGAGTGGAGTGCATTTTCCCATTCTTGCTATATACACTTAAATAAGGTTTGAATAAAGATTATGAATGTGTTTGCGCTTTCTGGAAGTTTTTTCGCTGACTCCTTTTTGTGTGATTCTTTCAAAGAAGAAGAAACTAGTGTAAAACGATGTTGGCAATTATAGGCTAATGTAGTAGAAGATTACAATGACAGTAAGATACAAATGTAAGGGAAATTCTAAAAACCCAGCAACAACTCAACAGCATCTTCAAATCTTGCTTTATTCAATTCAATCCATTTCTACTTACATAAAAAATATACCTCACACATTCATTACACTCTAAAAACAAAAGAGGGAAATTCACTCCACAAAGAGTGAATTAAGGGACCACTCCTAAGAAAGAGTGAATTTCACCCGGAGGGGAGTTCAATTCACTCCAAACAGAGCGATACTTCATACACATGGAATGAAATATCGCTCTATTTGGATTAAATTTCACTCCACTCCGGGTAAAATTCACTCTTTCTTAGGAGTGGTCCCTTATTTCACTCTTTTTGGAGTGAATTTCACTTCTTTTTGTTTTAGAGTGTAGCAGTTACAAAGGATTGCATTCATAGCATCTACAAAGTATCGTGGGATAGAGTTTTGGTTCGCGTCCTTTATGGCCACAGTAAAATACCACTGACAAAAACGACGCGCACCAAAACTCTGTTTCACAAATCCTTTGCATTTGCTATTTGGAAAAGGGTCTATTTGTACATAGACGCAACAAATGGAAAAGCACAACATACGAAATTTGCAACTTTTGATTTGTTAATAAAGGTAGGGGAACCAGAAACAGGCAGAACCAGTTTCCAGCCTGGCACCTTGAGAACGCGAAAAAGAACTCCCACACCCCACTTCCTGGCCCTGTTGGATCGTCTACCCCTGCTAAATCTAAGTTTTGGATCCGCCACTGTTCATAATATAAAAAGGCCTAGTGTGCATTTCACTATGTTGGTTTTTAGAGCAAAAGGTTTTCTTTTAAGCTCTAAATTGTTTGGCATTGCTTACTCTTGAAATGAAAATTTGACGAATTTTCCACACTGCTTCCGCCACACTGTGCTTGGTGCTCAGCATAAGCAATGGAGTAGGAAAAACAAGCCAGTGAGCCACAACTGGAAAAAAGGCCGTGACCGGCCGACTTTAACCAATTGGTTACAAACTGAGCCGTAAAACCTCATCTAACTAACGTAGAAATTAAATCAGCTTGTTGACTGCATTTAAAGCCAAAATAAATGATGTTAATGTTGGTTTGGAACTGAACAGAAACGTCTCAAAGCAAAGTTTAAATATGTGAAGTGTCATACTCTGAGAAAATTGCCCTAAATGGTTGAAAATTAAACATCAAAACTTCTCAAAGTAAATTGTCATACTTTACTTTGATTTAGAGGTTTACATAAGATAGTTCTAAAAAATTTTAGGTTCCGTCCACTCCGCGGATAACTAGGGGGATTTATGAAACTGTTGGTATTTTTCAACCACACATAATTTTTTGAAATTTATATTGTCATCCTTTATAACAATGGTCTGCAGTTACAGATTCATACAAGTCTTTTATTTTCATAACTGACTCCGAATTAATGACTCTGCAGAGTGACTAGTTTGGTATAAAAAGCCCTCTTAGGCAGAATGGGCTGGGAGAACCGTTTACGAAGCGGGGTGATGGCTGCATCTTTCCCATTCCCGCCCACTTTTGGCAGAAATTTTCCTCTTTGGCCAGAAAAGGTGCCTGTTTTCCGAGAAAACTCGCATTAACGAAATTTCTAAACAAAGGATGCCCTGCTTAGCGCACCCCCTTCCTTCCATTCTAAAACGTGCAAACGCGTCAAGTATGCAAATTGACTCAAATCAAGTCATTAATAAGCACGGGACACAGGAGCAGAGCGTTTTCTTCCATCTCTCAGAATGCTTCTTCATGTTTGGTTAATATTCCTTTTACTCGTTCCTCTAGGTCAGACAGCCTTGATTGCGCTTTCATGCCTAATCCGTTTGTCCGTCAATTTGACACTTTTCCCCTCCTTCATTAACTCCGACATTGTCCTACCTATGACGTTATTGATGTGACAAACGCAGTTCGTTTGAAAGGGTTGCTTACATCCACCCACTATATACCGTCAAGAAACGAAAAGCACGACTGATGGACACTACTGCTCAACTACGCCCTCGCAATGAATATGAGCATAGGCCTACGTGAGGCAAATGGAGAGAAAAGGGGCATTTCCCTAAACATAGTTACAGACATAATATTCTGAAGGATTATAAAGAAAGTTCAGACGGATAACGATCAAGGCATTACTACTTTAGTCTTTGGCCCACATCCGTCTTTCCTATTTTGAGCACCGAGGCTGTTAACTTTATCACTGTGACAACGAAAAAAGTGATTCCCAAACGAATTTTCCTGTAAGATATCTTGCTAATGCTGACACTCTAGCTAGTATCTCACGAAGACAAATTCGCACGTTTATTTTTGCGACTATTGCGTTTTTGAAAACGTAATAGTCGCAAAAATAAACGTGCGAATTAAGTGAGTATGTCTCACGTGAAGATAGGAACGCCAAAGCTACGTCAAACAGTCGCAAAATATTAGCACTAACTAGTCTAAGTTTGTACTACGTTATCACTAATGTCGTGAAAAACCAGGACTCAACCGGCCTAGGAAGGATTCTCAAAAACGTGCGACGTTTGTGCTACATTAATGAGACTGTGTTGCTAACACTTCGCTAACATTTGGCTTTCATCTGTCGCAAAATAGTCGCAGAAAATTTGAACATGTTCAAAATTGCTTGCGATGCTTTAGCGACTCCTGCGAATTCAGACCACAGTTTTGCTACTGTTTTACTAATATTTGACGAATTTGAGAATTTTAGTCGCAAACCGTGCGCAAGTGGAATTTGTCTTCGTGAAATAGTAGTTTAATATTGCCAGCCTAGGAATATTGTGCCAAGTACTTCAGTTGTGGTTAAATATTACTTATTGTGGGTATTGCTTTGGTAGTTTGAACTAAACTTCATTTATTTTTAAACCAACCAGGAGTGTTTAACCATCGCTTGTACACGCGACATAAGCAACCTCCTAGGCAGACAATGTGTTAAAGAGGCGATATAATTTTCAGTGGGCCAGATATATTTCAGGCTGCGAGATATTCTAAAAGCGGTAGCAATTTTTGTCCACAACAATGTTCTATAAGAGAGAATTGTTCTAGGGGTAGGGCCTACTTCGCCCCTCCTCTCCCTCGGCTACTGGTCCCGGGCATGCAAATCCAGCTTTGATAAATGGTCCACCCAATCTACCCAATGACTTTTATAGGTAATATGATATTCTTAGCTCTTATTGAATAAAGTAACTTGTGTGGCTTTTCCATCCATTCTTATATCAGTTATACCCATTTAACAAAACCGACTGCCAAATATTCAATTGAGAGAATCTGCATTTGAAACCAGTAAGAACGTAGCGTAAGGCCTCCCAAAATGTGATATGACCACTTAAAACTAAACGCTTGGCTTGGAAGTCAATGCATAGTTAATATGATCTTGTAAGTATCATTTGAAAGCTTTTTGCTAGACCCAAGCGGTTTTGTGTCTCCCTTAAGGTGATTTTCTTTTGCTGTGACAGCTTTTAGCATTAAAACATCATTCACCGTACACAATTATTCACCTTCTTGCTCACGCTCTTGCGCAGTGTGAAATACTACCTAACCAATCACGCACGGTGTCAGAACTTACGATGAACAAAGTTAAGGTTCGGTCCATGAGCATGCGTAAAGTTTATTCATTCGTCTTGGTTACAAGACCACACCGGATTGGTCAGTTTCTGTTGGAACACAATGACTGTGGGAGGCAAGCTGAATTATAACATATCGATAAAACGCTCCATTAACAGGTATATAATTCTGATCAAGAAAACGCGGCAGTCATTGAGTAGCAAACGGTTGGAAAGAATCAGTTAAGATTTTTATCTTAATAATCGATGATCGAGAGATTTCGTCGTGAAGTTTCTGGGGCGTTTTGAATCTAGAGTAATTTTAACGCTTTTCACACAGTACTGGTCGGTGCTAAGGGATTCTGGAATAGGCACAAGGGCGAGAAAAACTCAACAATACCAAAATGGCCAACTCTTCTTACATTATGCTAACACTCGTGGCCGTTATAGTATTACAGTTTATTGTATTTGTGGTAGCAGAGGGCATGCAGGATGAGAGTCCGTTGGCTAAGAGAAGACGGCTCTCGATACAAAGACTTCGCAATTCCGGCCGACTTCGCCGTATTTTTAAAAAGAGCAGCGATTTGCCCGAAACGGAAGGATACGTAGAAGACGACTGGGTGGACCCAGCAGAGTTTCTTGAATTTTTGGAGGAACTGAACGCGCTGGCACGACTGAAAGAAAACAGTTTTGAGACGGAGAAGAGGGGAGGCGAGAGACGAAAAAACGGATGGCTAACAGGAATGTTTGGTAAAAGATCTTCACCGTCAATTAGGCAAGCTAGGAACATACCCCAGGCATATCTCTCAGGGGACTATTTCGGCAAGAGATTTACGGACGGCGAAGAGAATTGGAAAAGAGCTTACAATATTGATGGTAGGTAGCGTTCGCTTATATACATATTCCTGTTACTTTAATTTGTCTTTCAACATCCATAACACTAAGTTACTGTATATATGTAATACGTATGATTAATGCAGAGATGTTATTCGTTTGCATTTATTGGGATATAACACATTAGCGTATACCAAAAGTATGTATTTTGTATTATACAGCACGTTAATTGATAAGTCTTATCTGCTCAAAAGGAGTTGCATTGCGTAGCGCTAGTCAGTCCGTCAAGTGTTCAGTCAAAGGATGAGCTTCAAACACCATAGCTTGGTTTTGTATAATTGTGTTCTCGTGAAACGCTTTCATTGAGAGTATAATATATTGGAAGCTTTCATGAGGAGGAAGGAGGCTGGGATAATTGTTTTAGGGTCCGTTTTTATTTTAGAGTTATTTTGCTGAACCGCAATTCACAATATGTGGAACGCCAAAAGGTTGTATTCGTTACAGAAACCATAAAATCGTTTACTAAGCGTTACAGTATATTCGACAAGAAAAGGAAAATTATAAAACAGAACACTTTTCAAATTGTACGGGCTAAAGCTGAACTTCTCGATAAAGTCATCTACTTTGCTCTTAGGATTTCCTTTCTTTCTTAAGAACAAAGTCCTAAGCTTCTACCGATTGCTGAAAGACTTGGCTCTGAGTTTGGCACTAAATGCACTTTGAGTAGGGTTGCAAAATCAGTCACTTGACAGATCGTTTTTAATTTTGAGAATGAAATGACAAGCCGGGGAAAAAGAAATTAACCTTGGAGTAAGACATGAATATGACGCCAGACATTTTTGAGTATGTTTTAATTGTCAAATTGACAGATGATGAGAAGGACATTTAAGCTCATTTGAGGGAGATTAGAGGGTTATTGTGATCATAGTGATGAGATTAGTCATAATAAAAGGACATGTATAGAGTCAACAGATGTAGGTGTCTCGCTTTATAGAAGGCTTATGCTTCAATAAAAACATATCAAGAAGAAATTAGAGTCTAGATAAGTTAGCAATGTCACGTGGACTTCAAGCAAAGAAAGCTTTCAAATAGTAGAGTATGCTAATTAGACTTTAATAGAGGTATATGTGAATTGTAGAAGATATCTTGGAGATGTTAGTATGATGGGAGATAGACTCCATTTAAATTGATGACCGGAAAATTAAAGGAATGTTCGTTTTAGAAATCACGAGGTGGTATAATTGACATATTAACGTAATCATGAAGTTATACTTAGGTAAAGAAAAGATTCTTTAATGCAAAAGGGAGTTGCAACTCCCTGATTTTATCCAGAAGTAATATGATCTCTGTTACGTTCTCTATATCATTTGCAGAAGGGACTTGTGCAAGGATCATCTATTTATAGTTTCACAGGACATTTTTGATTATCTGAAAGTGTTATTTAATGAAATACGTGTAGTTGACTAGTTTGAATGGATCTACTCGTAATTTTAATTTACACAGCAGATGGTTTAATGGGTAGTTACAAAGACAAATGAATTAAGACGAATAAATGACAAGTCCACGTGAAGTAACACAAAATATGAAATGTTAGCAGAAGCTTCTATAGTGTTACCATGTCTACCAAATATCTTATACGGATTATTTACGTAAAGATTGTTATGCTAATATTTATGCCACGCACTACTCAACACCCGTAGCTAATCAACATAATCAAGGTTCCAGATGTCTTCAATTACTAGATATTGGAATTAAATTTGGGAGAGGGTGATTTCGGATAAAATTAATTGAAAGTTTTTGAGTATGATGTCATGTCTTTTGAATAATAAGCATACCAAAATTAAATGTAAGGCAACTAGACCAACGCATACGTCTACCACCACAGTGTTACGTGAATATACAAATGCTAATATTTTGCTAGACCGATAAGAAGACGGAAATAATCGAGTTCTTACTAAAGTGGCGTACTGGCGAAGGGGCGGGGGGTAGAACCACCCTGAGACTGATAAGGGGGTGACATTTGCGAAGGGAGGGAGAGGGGTGACGTCATAACGTCTAAGGATAAAAACGTGCAAACCCCGGCATGGCAAAAACAGCCTGCAAAGGTGGTTTGAAAATTAGAATAGGCAGTTGATTAGTGTTGCCAGACATACTTTACGGAGATACTGTCTACTCTCTCTGCTACCCACCAATCTTGTACGAAGTTTGTCACAAATATTAATTTTTTATGAGCCTGTAAGTCTTAAAACGGGTTCCAATTAGTTTACAATCGTCGAAAGGGTTATGACATTATTTCGCAAATATTTTTGTGAAGTCGTTGAAACTGAGTACTGCCACGAAGGCTATTATCAATCTCTAGAAAAATGTTACCGAGAAGGAACGCTTAAAGGACAATCATTATAGTTGCCCCACGTTCAAGGTAAATTACTGAGACTAATCCCATTACACGGTAATAATTTAACCTTATAGAAGGGAATATCTTATACATCTTGTAAAGTTCAAGATGGATAATTTATTCCATGTTTCTGTGGGCGGTTGAATAGGGGTATCTGTTGTCGGTAATATCGTAAACTTAAGGTTCTTTCTGTAAATATATAGTGTTTGAAATAGGCATAAGTGTAAATTGGAAATAAACACGCATGCGCGTACGATTGTGAATGTCTTTTATTAATGAAACGTGACTCTGTTTCTTTAAAACACGAGGTACTTAAAAAGCCATAGTGCATTTTCTAATTTCGACAAAACCAAAGTTTTTACAGAATATGGAATGAATTTTCTCTCCTGCATTCATGTTTTCGTTATTCCCTATCTTACTTTCTAAAGTTCATTTTCTTTCTTAGTTCCTTTGATGACTCGACATGGTCTAATTAAAGATATATATCAGCCAATACATATGACAGGTTGTCGGGGGGAGGCTGGTGGGAGGACGGTAGGAACATAACATTGAAGCTCCACTTATCTTCTTCACTTCTCATAACCATCTATGCTGTCTTTATCGTCATATTAAAACGCTTTGGAAATATTCATTTTGCTAAGAAAAATATTCACTTTCTGTCTGATTTTCAAAAGCTGTCATCCTCATCAGGCTGTTAGATGATCATATCCCTGGTTGTAAAAAACGAAAGAAAAACTGTAGTTGTTAAATTGCATAAATTGTTTGCCTCATAAACTTGTGCAAGCAATGTCACTGAACTAATAATAAAACTGTTTCTTGAAATCTAACATCCATCAAACGGCTTACCCTCAAATTATAAGTTTTACGCTCAGAACGCAGACAAATGAAAGCAGTGCCCAAACATGTGAAAATAAGGGGGATCATTATTTTATGGAACCAGTGGGAAATATTAATTTTTATCCTGCCAACGTTCACCTTGTAAATTTCGTGCTGAACCAGGATGAAACAGCCTCAATTTCGAGCGTGTTCACACGAAGATTTGTGATCTTCCTCAAGGTATCAACTCTTCTACGAGAGGCCGATTACCGACTCTTAATCTGATTCTGATCTGTATGCGTGTTCAGACTAAAAGGGACTTATGGAGTTGGTTCCCAAAATTCATGATTTTATTTCACACCTATTGAAATTTAATCACATCTTGATGGTAATGATTAAACTAAAAAATTCTGCACATCTGACTCAAAACTGAAATGGCAATGATGGGGTAATTAATGATTAAACAAACTCATTTATTACAAATTCGTTACCTGACACTTTTTAATCATAATGTATATAGTGATCATATGCAATCCCTGTTCACAAAAGCTACAATTTCTCCCGTTTTCGTTAACTAAGTGATACATGAGTAATGAGGTTCATTAGAAGCATTGTCATGCAATGATTTCCTTCAAACTCGTCACAATAATAATCGATTTCAACTCAATAAGCCCCTTTAAGGAAGTTGGTTCATCCTGCGGGGATGGCATCACCTTGTGTATACTTTCAGCTTGTGCCCTTTTTACCATTTATATCTACGATATTTCTTTAATTGTTGAAGTAAAACAGGGGAGTCTATAGTGACAATTTTCTTAGTGAACCAAATGAGCACAAACCGATCATTCATTCACTTATACTGATCTGGCACTCTGTATTGTTCTGCTGAGTTTACACGTATCTGAATAGAATAGTAAACTCTGGATACAATGGTTCAAGCCACTTTCATTAAATATTTACGTCATAAACGTGAAGAAAACACCCCATGATTAGTATTCAAACATAAATGAAGTTATGACTCAATTAATCGTGAGCTGAGTAATCGTTTTTCATATTGTTTTGAAGTAGTTAATTTTTCATGAGACCTGACTGGGGCAGGGATCAGTTTTGCAGGCTTAAAGATATTAAGATTTTATGACCATGAACAGTCGAACTTGTGAAGACCATATTTGCAAGTTCGTTAAATGAAAGTTGAGAATGTTCACCTAACAGGGAAGGTTCAGGTTAAACTTGAATTCAAAATATTGTAAAGAAGGATTTGTGACAGGAAATTTATTCTCTACAATCTTTTTAACAGAAACTAATAAACAGTGATAATTGCCGGTAGGTTAGGTATACTAGAAAGGTACATTCCTAGCAGTACATCGTAGCAAGCATTCCTTCTATTACTGCAGCCGAAAATGTCCAAAACGTGTTTAGCAATTGAACACTTCGCACAAATGTGTAACCTTTTAAACGTATTTAACAACTGAACACTATCCGTTTAGCAAATAAGCACCCTTATGCAACTGGACAGAAATTTCATTTTGATCTGATTTATATATTTATTTTAAAAATGATTTAAAGACAATATTTAAAGAACATCGATATTTGAAGCAAAATAAAGGTGTTTTGAAGGTGGTCAAGGTTTCTACATATTTCTTTTAAAGGGAAAATTCAGTCACCCCAATTTATATCAGTGTACCCTGGTATCCTCTTTTATGAATAGTTCTTTTTAATCATATGACAATATTTTTGTTACTGAATTGCTAAAGTCGCGCAGAATAACTCCTTACTTAAATAGTTTATATTTTGAAACATTATATTAAAGCTACTTGATTGTGAAATAAGAGGAGATTTGAAAGATTTAGCTTTATTGAATATCTGCCTATTTTATTTGAAAATCTTTTTCGAGGTCTATGAGTTGAAGGTTGTGAAAGTCTTAAAACAATTTTCGAGATTATTAGACACTCTTCATACAGTCGATAAAAGTGAAACCAAATATGAAAATTTGATCACAATTGAGTAAGTGGACATTCCCTTAAAGAGAAAATGCAGTCTCCCGAATTGAAATGAGTGTGCCCCGTCACCCTGGTTCAGGAATGGCTCTTATCAATCATGTGACAATATGTTTGTTACTCATTTGTTAAATTCATGCAGAAAACCCTTTGGTTTACCTTCAATATTCAATGTTTGTATACAGAAACGTAACGAAAAATACTCGTGAGTGAAATAAGAGGAGATTTGTAAGATTTAGCAAACTTTTGAAAATAAACTTGGACCGACTGCCATCTCCCTTAAAGGTGAAAATATGTATTCCCGTCTTACACCTCCTCTGCAATAGTATCTTAACTTTTCTTTCAGTAACTCATTTACCGCATCTGTAAGTTATTGACAAATCGCTTACACCGCATTTCGGTAGTCGGTTAAATTTTGCTTTTCCTTCCAGTCGCATCTTTTTTTCCAGCAATGTCCTGATTTTCTCGTTGAGTACACACAAAAGATCTCTTAAGACTTTTTTTTTTCAAAAAAAAAAAAAAAACGGGTTCAACGATTGTTCACTACTTATTCATGAGATAAAACTCGTTAATGTTTAACGGTGCATCGTTGGTCATGTGACTCACACCCTTATCTCATCATTTCTGGATAATCTTATCCTTTTGCTAAGTGTTGAGTGTTCTATATGTCTTGGTAGATTTGATTTGACAGACCCAGTGATCGAGTGGGTCGGACGACCACCCCCATCCATGTTCCGTTTGGGCCAACACTTGGACATATATTTACATCAAAATTCACGAAAAGCTGCACCGGCTAGTAAGCGTCTAAATAGCCATGATTATACCGAAAATATTTCAGTCTAATCTCCCCTTGGACATCACCCCCATAACTTAAAGATTGGCTAACATCCGTAAATTTATTTAAATTAAAATATTACCTCGCGTTCCATTCAAACGGAAAAGCGAACTCCCGCGTGAGACAGACTCGTTTCTGAAATGATTTACATGAAAGTCATCATGAAAGACGGAGCTTTCTCTTGATAATAAATATTTCACTTGAGGAATAGAAACTTTTCCAGTCTTTAAAACCATGATTTATAAAGATGAAGAATGATAGGAAATTCAAAATAAGGCAGTGGGGTAACTTTATTTCCAAGAAATAAGGTTCTTGCAGAAAGAAATTTGTTATTTTGTAGTTCTTGAATAAATTTTCAGCCAAACTTTCAAATTTCAAACGATATAGCATTCATGGATCTTTTAGTGTGGAATATTTAGAGAAGAGGAAAAATTGGCAGAATTTATTTGCGAAACTGAATGGTTTAATAATGTAAATATACAGTTTCTATCATGTTGATGCAAGGTAGAAGCGAAATAATTTCTCTTCAAGGCAAGCTATGTTCCACTGATCATACCAGAAGGTTCGCGATTGTAGGCCTACTTGAAATCTAGCCGAAGAACACCGAAAGCGTTTTTTATTGAAAATGAAGGATTGGAAAATATTAAATCTGAACCGTCCTTTAAACAAAAAAAAAAAAAATACCCAAAATTGAACAAAACTTTGGAATTTGCTGAGGATGTAATTTTCTTTTCATTGTATGTGGTCGCTTAAAGTATCTCTTGCAAAGCATCCCCCTAAGAAATATACACTTTGTAATTGCCTTTGCGGTTACTCCAAGTCCTTTTTTGATGATTACACTTTGACTGACATTTTCAGATTAGTGACATATTTTGGAAAATTTGAACTCAATGGGTAGGGGAAATTATAGGACTTCAACGTCATTCATTTTCCTGAGTGTTAGCAAGTTAAATGATGTGAAAGCATTAAACATTGTAGACAGTATATCAAGAAGCTTCTCTCTGGTAATTTCGCAGATCACATGGGTTTGAAATGTTCTCTCCGTATTGTTTCTGCTCCAATTAGCAACAATTCCGGTTAATGAAAGCAACGTCCATGTTCGAATAGCATGTAATCATATATCGTACTCGGAATCGTCATGCACGTAGGAGTTGCATGTGTTGTTGTACCACACATATCCACTCACACCTTACATTCATTCAAGGTTTAAGGATCAAGACAATTTTTTGCAGTGTTCTCCACTAGCCATTTTGTCCGGGCGCGCAGCCCGCACAAAATCTGAAGAGCGTGCTTTAGCGCCCGGTCTTAATGTTGTCACCCGCACAAAAACCTTAGCCACCCGGACAAAAAAAAATGTTACTTTCACTTTTTTGGTAACGTTGTAATTGTTCAATTCCAATTTAGCACCACATGTAACACCAGTTTGCATCTAGCTTACCTGACGTGAGCAAAAAAATTTTCGGTAGGGGTGGGGATCCCCTACCCTTTAGACCCCTCCCCCAGGACGGCGATATATAATTCGGGTATCTTAACACGTCGTGGTTTCAGTAATGCAGGGCTCGGGACAAAGACCTGCAGTCTCGGGGCAGCCGGCCAGGTCTCGGTTAGTCGGTCTTGGTTTCGGATCCTTCTGAGTCTTGATACTAGTCTAGAACGTCCTACCTCGGCGACACGGAACCAGAACGGCCCGTTATCAGTTTCAATATTTACCTCAAATATACCTCCCAGTCGATAATACAGGCTACATTCTGAAAACGTTACTCACGTTTTAAATAGTGGTCTACATACACTTTACTATCCCTACTATATAAACATGTTCAAATACTCAGCACGTGTGTAAACTTTTTACTCGTTCCGCGTTGAAAAGCATGAAATTACGAAATATGTAATGGGTAATGGCTAAGTACATTCAGAGTGTACACACTCTCAGGTGTTTTTCTTCTGTTTAAATAAGATAAAGACGAATTTTTCACTCGGAGCTTTACAGATGTACTTTCACTTCTGATCATACGCTGTAATTATGATTTTGTTGGCTAATTTTTTCACTAGCTTCTAAACAATATGATTTCATGTGACGTCACGCGATTGGTATTACCGGGCAGTAAAGGGCAAACTCTCGGGCAGCAAGTTTATTTACAGCTCATAACAATAAATACTAGTGTGACACAATGGACCCTTACCCATCAAAACCGAAGAGACACGCAATCACGTGACATTGGTGAAACCCCTCTATATGGATGGGTTTATGGCTTTTGTAATTCGTGTCAGTACATTGATATTCTTACAAAGTGAAAGCTTGGAGCAAACAAAAATACGGTGTTTGTCACAAGACTTGGGAACTCGCCTTTACAGTCCTATGTGTGTTTGATGTAGTGTTGGAGAGGTACTACGAGTACAAGTCTCTTGTTATAAGAATAGAAAATTTTGTAGAGCAGCATTTCTGAACTTACAACTTCTGTTTCTATGAATGTAATACATCTTCATAACCTGTTTTGTGGATACGGATGAAAGATGTAATTAACAATAATTAGGTTCGGTGTTCCCTTCCTTGTCGATTTGAAATGAGGTGATTTTTCTTAGTCAAAGTCAATTTCTGGTTTACTCTTCTGAAATGGCCCATAAATCGTAAAGATTACCAAGCTGAGATTTCAAAAAAGTTGCATTAAATTCACCTTATGTGAAGTTGTCTTCTTTAAGTTCTTACCATAATCGGTCCACATTCGTAGTCGCTAAGAGACGATAAATAACGTTCCTCAAGTCTGACATTTATATGTAGGTAAACGGGCTGAAATATGTTAGTCTTGATCAAGACATTCATAAATATTTACTTCTCACACGTTTTAATTTAAGGAAGGCGCTCGGCAACATAACTGCACGTACTCCTTTATCCTGTCCATTACTAGTACACGGCCATGAAGATGTAGAGAGTGTATTCACATTAGTTCCCAACCAACGCTGTAATGTAGTGTGTACACTAAGAACTAGGTTCTTGAACTAGGCTATAAATGGGTCAGAGTATGCGTAATTATAATAATATATATAATATATAATGTAGTTAATGCTTACCGTGAACATGGAGTGAAATGAAGTCAAAATGCACTCTCTTGTGGTCATTTCGTGAGGCAATTTAGCCACCCACCCAGTAGAAAAGTTAACAAGTTTTACGTGGTTCGAAGTTGAAGTGAAAGTTGCCTCATTAAACACCCACCCTCCGTAATTGGCGATAAAATGTCAAAGATTTTATTCATTTTATCAATTAAACAGAACAGTTTTGGATAAGCTGAAGTTGTTTCAGATTAAATCAATAGTCATAGCAACGTCTGACAAACGACTTTTTAGGTTGAACCATTGAGTATAATCCGTTGAGTGAAATTTAGTTGCTCAGCCCCTCTTTAAGGGTAGTGATACGACTAAATAAGGAATAAGTCTCCGTAGGCAAAACAAAATGGCGATATGCAGTTCTTCGATTCATTTGTTCTTGCATGGCGATTCAGTCTTGGAGGGGGATGACTTCAAATGCTTAAAGCCTAGTGTTATTTCTCTTAAATTTTCTTAATTAGTCTGCTGCCTCAGAAAGAGATGAAATACGAGTACTATCCCAAAACAAAGTTTATAGACACTCATTAATTCAGCAAAGATTAAAAGATTCAGAAGAAGCTCATCAGGGGAACTGATTTCGTAAAATGTTTAGTATTCCCAAGAATATGCTCAAATTCTGCGATGCCGTTAAAAATTGGTATAATTAGATTAATGGGTTCCCAAAAATACAGGATAAGATCTCCAGAATTACTAAAACTGCACGTAGGCTACAAGTACTTAGACACGTAGATAAAAGATTGATGGTACACGCACGGCATATGGACAAGCTTGTACTTCATGGAAGACGATCGCACCCACAACGTTGACTTACTCTAATAGGTTCAGAGGCCCAATGCACTTTTTAAACTTCATTCGTTGTCATAGGTATAAGGGATATTTTTCTGCGAAATGAATCTCTTTTTGCCGAAGACAAACTTATATCACGGAGCATAAAACTGCCCGGAGTTTTGCCAAAAATCTGTGCGGGACGTTAAATTTGTTTCCCACTTCGATTTGTCCATTTCAAATTTTCAGGAATTTTGAAAATTGTTTCAAAATAATGGTTAGGGTTAAAATAAAGATTAAGGTTACGTGCCTAAGGGATATTTGGCATTTTCTTTCATAATCCGGACTCAGAAATACGAAAATATGTAGAAAAGCTGTCATTTGGGAGAAATGACGTAGCTTTGACGTGGCAGAAGATGATTGGTCCATTGCCATGATTTGTCCATATTGAAGTGGGAAAAAAATTTCGCGTGCGGTATATAGATTTTGTTCAAACTTTGGTGTAACAGCCCAGCCCCGGCTCGTATGGTATATAAACGTTTATTCAGGCTTTACTGAGAGAAATAAGGCTTGAAGACGCAAAATGGTGTCAAAGTACAGACGTGTATGGTGAGAAAGTTTTCCTGCTCACGCTTTTACACAGCGGTCTGTACTCCTTTTCATGAAAAAAAGGTGTACTCATAACTGTACTTAAAATAGAGCTGTACTGGTATGCTCGTAACATCGTACTCTTCAAGTCTAGTGAATTCAGGTAGAAAGTTTCAGAAAAAAACTGTAATCACTACACTTTGACTTCATATTAGTCATTTTCGCAAGAACCTGAATGTTATCAAATCTTTGACTAGATTCGGTTCCAGTTTGACCACATTTAATTCTATACAGGTTATATAGGTTTTATTATGAGCCTAGATTTCACTAGATTTCATAGTGTTAATCACTTGTTCATGTGTAGGGTAGAGCCATTGGATGAGGTAAGGGTAACCGATTTATGACGTCAAACATACATACCATAGCCTATACATGAAAAGGTTCCAAGTTATTTCATATCATTTTCTTGATAAATATGATTGCATCCTTCCGGCAGAAATATTCGAATCCGCAGTCAGTAGTCACGCAAGCCCTGTACAGTATGAGAACCTACTGGCTGCACGATCCGGAATACAGAAAAAATATTTCACTTTTCGTAGAAAGACAAACTGTATGTAATTCATATGAGCTACGATGACCCGTACTGTTTTACTACACTAAGCGATCACGAAGGACAGATTGTCCGGTGGACAGATTGTTAAAGTGGACTCTTTGTACATCTTATTTGAAAAGCATGGTTCTTGTTCGTATGTGAATTGATCTGAGAACTCATTCGAACTAGTCGAGTTGGAGAGTACATTTTTTGACAAGCTATGATTAAGTATTTCAAATGACACGAGTCTGGTAGCCGTCCTAGTTCGACATCTGGTAGGATATCCTTAATCTTACTTGACTATTCACATAGGTTTAAGGGCAATTTGAAACATTATCTCGGGGCAGCATTGCCAAAAATCCAAGTTCAGATAGAAAAGGACTGACCTTCTTTCTGTTTCATTTCCAGCTAAATTCCACAATTGTTTGTAAGAATATCTCTCTACATCGTGTCTGCATGTGTGTCTTTCGTCAGGTTTTCATATATAGAATTTGAATAGTTGTATGAACAGAGTTCAATGGTATTAGCGCCAATTAAAGGGCGCCGTAGAAAAATCTTCCCGTATGTAAAGTTGAGTAGACCTGAAGTAAACAACTTGCTGTTACAGAAACGGTACAGTGGGGGATCTAGGACTGATTTCTAGCATGAGAGTAAGAACTCCCCTATCAAGGGTGTGCAGCGCCTGAGACGGTGGGGTGTGGGAGTGGTTGACCCCCTCCAAAAATGTGGAAAAGCTTCGAAATTTTCATTTAAATGCAAGCAAAACTTGAATCAGTTGAGGAGTAGCTCAGACACCAACAACGAAAAATACACAGTTAAAAGTTAACCCGAAACCTAATACTACCCTGTACCCCTTCCCCTCCCCGACCTGCTTGTGCTGAATATTCGTAGTCAATTATGTTTATATATTTCAGCCGGGGCTGTTGATTGTAGAATCAGGGAATAATTTAAGTTTCTTTGAACAGTATAAGGGCGTTTTTTGCAGGCCTCGACAAAAATATCCAAACTAACTCGCCTGTTGGCAGTTTGGCGCGGCATAAAAATAGTCTAGTCTAGTGTTAAGGATAGTGGCTATTAGCGAAATTTAACGCGCTAATGGCGAGTTGGAGAGCGGTTTTGTCGAGGCCTGGCTTTTTGGCAAAAGCTTTCAACATCGTAATGGTGGTTGTGGTTTTTGCGACTTAATAATGTTCAGTATGACGGTATATCGTAGTAATTACACCTTTCATAAGAGTCTCACTACAAAAGCCGGACTGGGAGAGAGCCAACTAACCTTCTCCCAAACGCCAAGTGGAGATTTTGTCTTCCGTAGAAGAGAAGACAAACGGAACGTGACAAACCACTGAGCCTTGAGCCCTCTACATTACAAGTCTGCGGTATCGTGGTACTGACAGTTCTGTTGGGATGATAATTGGCAGCGGTATAAGCGATGTTAAAATATCGCTATGTTAAAATATCGGTATTGGGATATTAGGGTATGCGATATCATGACGA
>WURT03561359.1:10639-20958 GCA_009936505.3 Holothuria glaberrima | reverse complement strand
GAGCCGCACCGAGGGTTTGAACCCGTCATCCTCCGCTTTCCGGGCAGAGTCTGTGACCACTATACCAGTTCGGCCAGCGATTCACAGAAGTGATATACAGGCTACAAATACCTCGTGTGATTCAATTTTCTCTCCTTGTTACCATGGTAGTCCCAAGCGGGATGTATACATATATATATATATATATATATATAATAAATATATATAATAAAAATAAGGTCCATGTGGATTCCCATAAATTATAGATAAACAGACAGAAAGCAAATCATAGTTGACAAAATCGGGAATACTTTTAAAACAAATTTATACTTTTAAAACAAGTTTATTTGTTTTATATATATATATATATATATATATGTATATATATATATATCATTTTGACAGTCTGTAAAAAAAAAACAATTTTGGGTATTTCTTGATGCCTTGGGAAGAACATTTATAGAACATTCTTGGGCACACTGTACTGAGGCATCATGTTTAATAGCCAATCTGTGCTCCTTCAGGTAAGCTGCAGCAGCTGCAGCACTTTGTTATTATACACGCTACTGTAATAGTACATTACAATAACAGTATCAACTTACTCCCTCTATTGCAATGTGTGCAGCAAGACAGCATGGCTTAGGCAGCTGCAGGAGCTGCAGCCTCATGTTCTGACACAATTACTGCCTATTAAAATTGTACATTGATTTGTGTTGATAGCAAAATAAAACACAAGATAAACAAACATCAATACCCATGTCCACCTTGTTTCTGTCTTTTGTCCTCACTGAGGTCATGTGTACTTTTAACTCAAGTCAAGGATCAGCTCCTATCACCACTATACTGTAGTAGATACCAGAGAGGAGACAGTGATGTCATTATTGTATTTATCCTTCCATGATGTTGTTAAAGTTAAGCCAGTCTTAGAAACCACTAGGTAGAAATAAGGGCTAAGGAGTCGCCCCAAATTTATTTTAACACAACAGCTAAATCTCACAAATTTCTTTTTATTAATCTTCCATGTAATATTTCAAGACTTTAATTTTGTATACATATAGACAAGATAAATCAAGAAGTTACTTCTCATTAATTTTCCAATTTTTTTAACAAATTATTGTCACCTGATCATCAAGAGCCATTCACAAAATAGGGTAAAGTAATCCAAATTGGAGTGACTGTATTTTCCCTTTAATTGTGAACTACTGACTCATCCACACACCAGGTACTTTACAGGAATGTTGGAATGGAAAACTCCAAAACGAGGATACTGATTCACCTTTCTATGTTCAGTTTGAAAGCAATTGTTCTAATGATGCACACACTGTGGCTTGCCCTTCACCTTGTAACCATCATGATGAACAGCGGGAGTGAGGGGGAGGTACGAGCGGTGATCGGGGGGCAGGGGGACACGTCCTCCAATATTTGAGAAATTGCCTATTGACTTTGATTCTTCTGTACAGTAAATTATTTGGAAATGGGGTCATGTCCCCCCACCAATACTGAGAGCAAATTGCCACCCTTGGGGGAAAGGGTTCACAACAAGACTAACCCTCAAGAATTTCCTCTCTATCCAGCATCAGGCAAATTTTTTTCAAGAAAACATTCTTAAACTACAACATTTCTGGTCAAAAAAAAATTATGAAGATTGGCTAAGATGGCTAAAAAAAATTAGGATTTTTATTTTTTCAGGATGCTATCTACTTCCCTTAGCAACCACTGAGAAAAATGGCTCTCGCCTCCTTTGTTGTGATGATGCAAATAGCAACCGTATGGAAATTGCACATTGCTCCAGAATGAAATATTGGTGTCACTAGTCTCAACCTTGGCCTTAAAATTTAGAACTCACAAAAGTATTGAAAATGTTGAAATCCATTCCCCAATATTCCAGCAGTGCATCAAAGATCACCCATTTCACAAGATAATTTGTTTTACCCTTGCATCTTGAATAATCAGTTACTTAACTCAAAACTCTGGCATGGACAGCATGGCACTCATAAGCAGCTTCTTGTATTGCTCAAGGCTTTTGCAACCTTCATTTCAAGGACAGTTGTCTTGCATTTTGTACGCTAGGGGGTTTTTCTCAGAAATTATCGTTGTGTGTGAAAGCAAAGCCTTATTTTAGTTTCTCAGCATGCACTTGTGTTCAAGTCATTACCGAATAACCTAAAAGGGGAGAAAAAAGTAAATTCACGGACTCGTCAAAATATTTTACATTATGCAGGTTTTGCTCCAGCTAATCATTGAAACTTCTCAGTTACGTGCATCCATACTCTGTATAAGTACAAACATCTGGAAATGACAAAGGGTATCTGCATTGAATCACAGCGCAGGGTAACCGAAACCTAGATTTAAAATGAAGCCCAACGTTTCTGCTACAACCCTAGCAGTACTTTTCATCACCTCCAAGGGATTTATGAAACACAGGAATTGTTGGAGGTATCGCTATCAATCACATTTTTGAAACTCACAGTAAAATACATCTGGATAAATGGTTTTAAAGAAGCAGGCAGGTTTAAGCCAACGCCAAATAGTAATTAACGAAAGTGATTCCAGAGCTCACTGTTTCTAATTGCTTCATCCTTGCAAGCGCTGCAGAAAGAAAAAAAAAAAACGTAACTGGAAGAAGGGGGAGAGAGTCCTCTTCCAGTTTGACAGAAGATTATTTTTGTACTCTGTCACCTTCATGCCAGAAGAATTACATCCTTAAATTCAAAACAGATTACTTCATTTTAAGCCATAAAATGGCCTCCGTGAAAAATGTTGATAGGACGGACAGAGTGGCTTTCCCTCGATGCCTTACGTTTGCACACGTCAATCTGAAAATGATTAACTTCCTTCACATAAAGCTATGAGTTTCTTTAATAGAATGATTTTCGTTACTGGTGACAAGGGATAAATGTACAGGTCAAATATTTGCCTTCAAGCCAAACACATTCCAGCAAGGTGCCACAGGACTCTGACTTATAAACAAGCTACTACTGTACGCATGCACACATGTGAATGAATAAACCATAGGGGTACAGAACATAGGCCTATATATAGAATCAGTTCTAATAATATCGGATCGGGATATTGGGACCATGCTATCTTAATGATGGCAACACCATTGAACTCAGCTTGAGCTAAGATAGGTGAGTCATCTTCAATATGACATTGCACGTCATGATAGCCCATGATAGGACTGGCTGATGGGCTCCGTGTTAGACAGCAAACAAGCTGTGTCTCCATGAACACTGACAACCTTGAATGTCAGCCACTAATGAAGGTGGACAAAAGTGAAATCTGTATTGACTGCAAAGTAAACCAGAGATTACCGTACCAATAGAAGATTACCATTGGAAGAAGTCGTTGGGAAGACTGTGAGGCTCCTTCCCAGAAAATTTGGGTACCTGGGACTGGAAGAAAATTTGACTCCCTTCCCATGAAATTGAAGTAAACTTTTTGAGTGCTGGAAAGTGACCTAACTGCCCCTTCCCTATATACAACAGTATTACATTTAGGCCTATAGATTCAAGTCCACAGGGTTTACAGCATTCCATGTATTATGTATAAACAATCCCCTTCTCCCCCCTCTTCTCCCTAACCTGCCACAACTTTTCCATATGAATTTACCAAATTCCCATACTAAATAATAATTTCAACTTATCTCTACCACCACAGTCAATTCTACAATGAATACACTATTTCAACTAAGCTAAAATATAAAACCATTGACCACTTTCTCTTTCTGACTGATAAAATTGACCAAATTCCCTGATGTTTACCTAATTAAAACCATTTTTCCAAATTCCCCAACTTATCCTTGACTGGAAAATGGAAAAATCATTTTCCATGTTATTCATGTTTTCCAGGATGACTAGGAATCATAATTCAGCACCAACCTACGCACAACCTCAAGTAAATTACCAGACACATCGCACATGTACCCAACTGTAGGCTACAACCTGTACTGTACAGTACACAGTTAATAACTGGCCAAAAGCACTCCCTGCACCTCCAACCCAGGCTGCCTGATTTTCTGTGAGATGATCAGCCAAATTTGGCATTTAGTAGGATCAAAATATGCCAAATGCAAATTTAATAAAATTGCATAAAAATCTTGAGTAGGCCTATGTTGTAAAAAACCGTGCCTTTTATGAGCACCAAGTTTTCCCATTTAATTATGCTGTAAATGTGAACTTTGAAGCAAAAAGGATCCATCCCTTTGTCTACAGTTTTCTGGAAAAATTGGGGAAAACATCATTTTTTAGGAAAACTGGCAGAGAAATTTGAAAATGCCAAAAATACACCCAAATGCTCTTTGGCATTTCTTTAAAAATTCTGTGTGCCAGCACCATCCAAAAAATGCCAATTTAGTGGTTTTGGTGTTTAAAACACCAATATGGCAACCCAGCCTGTAAACAAGGGTTTCTCCCATTTATGCCTATAATTTTGCTTTAAAGGGGCTCATTGAGTTGATATCAATTATTTTTATGACTAGTTTGAGGGAAACCATTGCTTGACAATGTTTCTAATTAGCCTCATTATTCATATATCACTTTCTATAGATACCGAAAACCTGAGAAATTGTAGTTTTCGTGGACAGGGCTTGCATATGGAGAATCCCTAATGGTAAAAAGTGTCTGGTCACAAATTTGTGGTAAATGTTTTCAATCATTAATTTCCCTATCATTGCCATTTTATTTGTGTGTCAGATGTGAGTAAATCTCAACAGGTATGGGAAAAATAATGGATTTTGTTATTAACCAACTCAATGAGCCCCTTTAACACAACAATGAATGCTATCAATTTACTACAAATCTCAATATCTGTGAAGACAAAAGAATTCATCTGCCTGCCATTGTAACAGAAACTTTACCCACAACTGTCCCAAGAACCTGTGCAGTATCTAATTTCATGACAACATTCACCAACATGCTTTCACTTTCGTAGGAATATATGTGCACTGCAACTTTCAATTCATTATCACACAAAACCAAAACTGAGCAGCAGGCAGCAGCTATAAAAATATTTGGATTTGTTTACCAAGATTTTATTATCTCTCCTCAAAAATTGCACACACCATCTAAACATGAACATGGTTTCAAAAGGTTCTTTCCAATTTTTCTTGGAATTGCAAATCAAATTTTTAAGGCTCAATCATAAAAAAATCTTAGGATACCATCATAAATGCATATTTTGATGTTTTTTACTGGTAAAAATAAAAAATTAGTAACACTGTCAAATTTGACATGATCATAACTTCTCTGTAGAAGGTGGTTTGCTAAACTGAACTAAGATTTGAGCTTTTATAATCAGCACCTTGTAAAGGTAATCATGAAAAATTACAGCCAAATTTACCTGCATGGGGTGTAGTTTAAAGTTAGTTTGATGAGGTTTTTCCAGCTCAGTTTGGCAGAGAAATTCCAGTAATTGAAAGGAAATGTGGCTAGGTTTGTTAATTAAAACATAAAAAGTGTGGGAAATCTGACTTGCTTGCTGGAAAAATAAACATATTTCCCCAGCTCTGTTTTCCTGGCACTCTGTATTATACTGTAACTGTTTGTTACTCTGTAGAATACATCTTTGTAACATAAACTTCTTCCCTCAAACTGAATCTTGCAACATTTTCAATTTAGGGAGCCAAGGAAAGTAATACTTTCAAAGAGAATGGAAACACCCTCTCCCCCATATCTGCCTCACATAGGCTGGTTCCAATTTACCCTTCACCCAGAATCAAATGGGAATACCCTTGTGCACATAAAGGTGTCTCACTGAAAAGGAACAATGGCAAATCAACAAAACTGCATCGAGACATGACGTCTCCTGTAAAATATGAATTGCCAATTTGCCACTCATAGTCAATAGTTTACAGTGAGCTAACTACGATGCTTGTTAAACGTTAACAAAGGTACATTCTCTCAGAGCCTCTGTGGTAATTTTATGCTTTGTTACCATTAAATATTAAACTAAAGGAGCAAACACCATCAAACAGGTTTCACAGTCAATGTCAAAATACTCACTACTTGGGAAACTTAACCTTTCTTAGCACCCCAAAAGGGGAGGCCAGCTCACCTACACCATAGGCTTACATTTTCCACCTTGCTAATCTGTAGCCCACCTTACCTCTGTTTCTACAGCTATACATTCTTCCAGAGCAAATTTAAGGTTTTGACTTTAACTATACAATGTGCACTATGGATTAGTTTGCATGATTGCTACTGAAGACCATGTTATATGCAGCCTGTCACAATTAAAAGAAATGAAGTCATATTTGTCGTGCAGGCATTAAAACTTGCGCAGCACTTTGCATGTGCATGTGGCCTGTTGCCAATGAAGCTAGAGATCTACTTTCCTTTCTCTAGGAACAATGAAAACCATTGTATGCAATTTTCAACATTTGCATAACCAGCTCTACATGCTTTTGTTGTGCTTTTCTCTTCTGTTAAATAAAATCCTCATTAGAAGTAGAAATATATTGTTATCCCGTTTCCAAGCCCAGCAGCATAGCCTCCTGTTCTCAATGAATATGCCCCATCCTACAGTCCCTAACCCCTCTCTGCCTCCCTGTCTATAACCTTCCCTACCAAACCAGTGGGTGCACCTGGAATCCCCCTTCATATATATTTCTACTTCCAGAAGAGATATTAAACCACAACAAAAATACAAAATGCAACAATTTTCTCATAAGGACAGGAAATACCACCTGGATATATATCCTCCAAGGAGTACCCATGGTTCCTTTCACCTCCTGGTGTCCTTACAGGCAGTCAATGTTCTACCATGTGCTTCTAATTACACATACCAATAATAGCCAGCAGATTTGTCCCAGTAAGGTAAAGGTCTTTTGCAAAGTAAACAGCCTTTGTTTTCTAGTTGTCCTTACACAAGGTAATCAGGAAGTACAGACCGCAAGGTTATAGAGACTTTGCAGGCTGTAACTCCTGCAATATGAAACTCATTCTACTCCCAAGAGGTAATGAATGGCTCATGGCAGGCAGATTGGGTTTCAACACTAACAGTCAGTTAGAGCTGTTTTGTAGGGAATAGGCTGACCTTTTACCCTCATTCAAGAGTGCCATGGGCATAGACTGATGCAGCAGGGAGCTGCCACCTAGGCTGGAGTAAGAGCTGTTCTGGTCCATGACCATTTCAAATCGTTACTCGGCCTGGGGCATCCACCAACCTTGCCTGTATCTAGACACCCCTGTGGTGAGTGGGGTCTGAATAATGCTGACCTGTCGATATCACATTTTTTAAATGTAAAAAAAAAAAAAAAAAAAAAATCAGAATTGGTTATGGATGCCTGATAGGGCTGAACCCCTCAACCTGGTGACAGTTAAATGATACAGTATTCTTAAAACAGGCTGTGGATTCTCCTTCTAAAGATAACAGGAAAGAGCATTGGGTAGAACATAAACCTTTCAAAAATAAACAAGGGAAGGGTACCAAACATAAGTTTCTTTACACTTACCTGCGCACATGGAGGGCACATTAAGAATGAAACCAAATAAACAGTCTTACCCTGATTGCAGATATGCTATGTGTAATTTTGTATCACATAATGTAGCTTAATTGATCCTTCTACACAGACTTTTGGCAAACTGTAGGAATTATTCTCTGGAGAACTTACTTTTCAAGACCTCCACTGGGAAGACTTTGCCAAATTATGCAAAATTTTGTGAAATTACTACATGGTTTGTTTTAGTCTGCAAGCTATGAAAGTGATAAAGCCCTCAACTCAAGAATCATGTGAGGTACTCTATGTTCTGTACTTCCGTAATGGTATGAATCTTGAGTTATGTAGGTAGCAAAAACGTACAGGTGTTAAGTCTGCCCTACCAGGGAGTAGGTTACAACCCCAGTATGGTTTGGAAAAAAATCAGTGATGTGGGAAGGTCCTTGCATGGAAATTTTGGTATTTGAAGGAAAACATGAGCAAGTGGAGGCAAATTTATCTATTTTTATACATTTAAACATGAAAGCAATGTGGGAAATTAAACTTGCCTCCAGGAAAATAGACATTTCTTCCAGCCCTGAGCCCCAGTACCCTTCCTCATATGCTTATGACTAAAAGCTCCACAGCTTAGGCCCTTTTGTGTTCATAGGCACTTTCAAAACAGTTACTGCTCACTGTGAATGTTGTAGTACTGTACAGTTAGTTAGTTAGATCAGATTTAACGGCACACCAACACGAATGTGTTACGTAGTGTCAACTAGATAAAAAAGTAAAGTTTAAATACGGTTACAAATATGATTCAAGTTCAAGTTTGGTGCAAGTCCTTCCCTTTAGTCGCCTCTTTCAGCAGGTCGGAAATAGCGTGGGCATATTCTACAACCCCCAGACCACAGAAGGCTGTACAGATATAATCTAACACCAATATAAATTATTTACCAATATCCAAAACTACAAAACTTTAAATTCAATATTTTAAAGATTTGTGATCTACGTGTGACCCCATCTATAGGCTAAATTTTGTACACAATTTACCATGAGATGGTACTCCATAAAAGGAACAATTGGGACTTACATTCAGGCATAATTTAGCTACCTTTGTATAAAGTACAGACTGAATACTATTTAATAAGAATAGTATCAACATTTTTGTTTTGGTAATTTTACCTACCGCGAAGGATGAATATGAAAGAATACCCATCAATACTGACACTGAAAACAAACAATTGCTCCAAAATTATCCTGAATGACTGTATCTGATTATCATCATTTTGAAAAGGGATATGAGAACATGTAGGTTTCCATGGTGAAACTGAAAATTCTACTCAATTTCACCTTTCAGTACATTCACCAGACTTTTAAAACTTCATTACACTGAAAGTTTGAAAAAGAGTACAAAGTTGTTAAAGACTAACTGTTTATTTCATTTTCAACCCTTTGTTTTGTGACCACAAAATTTTGTGGTACACAAAGTGCACAGGAATGAGATTACTTTCGAAATGGAGAGGTGAGCAAGTTTGCCTGCATTTTTAATGCACCTTTGTTTATGTATCAAGGCCTATAGACCTACATGCATTGACATCATTTTTGAGGGTAAACAATGGAGCGCACTATATCCATAACCTAGACTTACCCGTGTACCCGACTGGTACACAAATCAGCTCTCTGCATTTATTGGTGTAAGTTGCAACGATACAAGCTTGCCTCCCCCAGAGAGCAGGTCTTTTACCTGAAAAGAGCAAATACAGGGACTCCAGTCCCCCCTCCACTCTCCCCACCTTACACACCTATTCATGAGTTCTACCATCTCAGTAATATGTATTAAGGTGCTACACATTAAGGCTTGTACAGCTTTATACAAAGCGGTATTAACAACAGCGTGTGTGTGTACAGTAGAAACAAACTTCAAGCAGTGTGTTGGCCTTTCAGTTTCAAGGTAACTTGCATACTTAAGCAACGAATGCCAGACAAACACAGCATGAACATGTAGGCCTACAAACACGCAACTTAGAAAATCACAATAACAAAGGTTTCTCTTTTGCTGTGACTAAAATGGGACATTTATCTACTGTACACCTGATGTCAATGCGAGTGACCTTCATTTAAAACTACACTCCACTACTACAGCATTCGGGTGTATATCCAGGAGGGGGGGTGGGAGAATTGAGGATGTGTAACCCCAGGTTGAAAAAAAAAAGTTTCCTACACTCTCTTATAAGTCACTACACTTAACGTTTGTCCAAATTGAAGTCACACCCCCTGGGTTAAAAAATCCTGTATATGCAGTTGGCATTATGCTTGAAAGTACAATGCAATTAAAAAACACCAAAACACCATTGGATACCAATGGTTCCACATAATGTAGACCCATAGCCAACATCTGCCTACCTCGCCATCATTCTTAGACAATTTGTCATTATGGCAACCTGGTATACCTGGGAATTAAATTTTTCACATAATCAAACACCACAGCCTTCATCATGCAACGTAACGCTTCATGTCTACCCACTGCATAACACACAATAAATAGTATTAAGTTCACGTGTTGTAAGTACATCTCCATGAATACTCCATAGACAGCCTATGTTGATAATTATTTATTATTACTATTACTGCAAAACTGCCTTATCCATGCCAAGGAAAGCCAAGTTGGCAAGTTGGATAGTTAATGGTCTTCTCTAAGGCACTTCAGTCTAGCACCTAACTGACTTACATGGCTGGGCAACAGAATTTGATGGCAAGTCTATACTAAGAGAGGGGATGTCTAAAGAACAGAAAGAAAACCCCATGTACCTTAAGAGGGATTCAAACCCACACACTTGTGAAGCAACATTCAGCTATTTCAATCTGGGTATACTTCTGTCCTGTCTCTATTTCTTCTAGAACATTGCCCTTTCTGCAATGC
>WURT03561248.1:0-18167 GCA_009936505.3 Holothuria glaberrima | reverse complement strand
CACTACAATGACCTTGACATCTTTCAGACATTTTTCAAGCTTTTTGATGAATTCATTTACATCACTGGGGGGGGGGGTCACCAGCTTCCCTACTAAGGTATAAGCTATGGTGTCTGCATAGTCTTGCATACTTCGTGAATGCACAGCAAATGCAATGTATAAAATCAAATCAACAATAAAATGTAGACTTCATCCAAACAACATTACATTTCCCACATGACAGTATAAATAGAGACATTAAAATTAGGGTGTATACATCTGTTTCGATGAAAACGATTTTGTTATTGGCACACTTCCTTAAAGGGTAGGGAAGGACAATGGGTTTGGGGACAACCTTTGCTTGCTGGAGGCCAAAAGGAGAAGAACATTTAAAACCAGTTTTTGAAAGGTGCACCACAACATAAAAGTTTACTAAGTACCTTCAACTATAGACAATTGCTAGACTGTAAAAATAGTACAGTTCTTAATACCTCTAATTCCCTTGTCAAGCACATATGCCTGCAGCAAAAAATTAACAGTTGGCTGGAAAAAGCGAAAACTGCAAGTGCACACTAAAAAGGTGGTGTAACCTTGGTTGCACTATTTGCATGTCTAGCTCAGGTAGAAACACAGAAAGTACTGGTACAATACACATGAACACAGATAAAACACACCACCTGATGAAAATCCATAAATAGACAGATTAAAACAATAATGCAGTAAATGGTATCATATTTTTGGTCCTTTATATACTTTCTAGCCCTCTCACAATAAAACGTGGTGAAATTGCCTGCATGCTATAGACATCCCACAACGATTAACACTTTCATGCGGATTACTTAACACGGATAGTAGTCCCTAAATAACAACAGTGACAAATTCTCTTCAAGGCCAACACAGCTATCATCTACGATGAAAGCTTCAGCATAATTCAGATGTAACACAGAAGACCAGCTGGCATTCACAACCAACAGCAACGATTACCTATTTTAAATAGTCTGCATACTTGTTATTCTCCTCTAATAAAGCTAGGCTATGTAAATGTCAGCCAAGAGTGATATCCATGGCAGTTACCATTTCAAATTACATTTAACCCCCGTCTCTTGGAATCCATCATTTCGCGAGAGAGCTTGGGAATTTGCTTCCATGTATAAAGCAGGGAGCGTCCTGTATGATTACCCCTGGGGATGAAACGACAAGAGTTGCTACGTGGGAAGAAGCAATCAGCAATTTTACCGCTGTCATGAAAGGATCACATGACAATGCCGTCAATTTCTAAATTATGATAATGGACACATTTTCAGAATTGCTTATGAAGAGACAGAAGTCGAAGATGATGCCACAAACTTTGCAGGTAATATGAAAGGTAGATTAAATGGGTTTACTAATGAAACAATCATAAACACATTCATAGACAAATGTTTTGAAACAAAATACAACATAGCTAATCATCATTTGCATACTATATTCACAGTTTGAAAGGAATTTCTTTTTCTACATATTTCTTACAACAATGTAAAGCACAAGTAAAAGAAACAAAGAGTTGTAAGGTGAAAAGGAATTTGTTTCAATCATGGGGTTAAATATGACAAAGAAGTCTTCATGGTAGTTCATATGCAAGCTTAACTCTTTGCCCCATATGAAGGAGTTTTATACTTATTTCACAAGATTAGAGAATGGAAAAATGAAAGTCTGATTACTAATGAGGTAGGGTTGAAACAATTCCCATGATTTCAAACTCCATTCATCCATAGGGAAACCCCTCCCTTGAATCCCCACCCCAACCATCTAATTCAACCCCACCCACCACGACAACCTACTTACATCTGTGGAAATAATATAGGTAAGGCTAGGAAATGTCTAACCATATGGTACCATACTAACATTCATTTTAAAAAAAAAAATTAGCCTAACATCCACTTTCTAATTTCCTAAGTCTCTTCGACTCTGTGACCGTTCGTGACTTCTAATTTTCAGCTTCTCAACCACAACAAAAAGATGTAGAACAGTAAATACATGTATATTTGTATATGCTCTTTCCTCTGCTTTCCCAATAACCAATACCATTACGCATCATCCTCTGGAAACATGAAACCCTGCATCTCTTTGTGAAAATTAAGCCTCATTGTCATGGCGACAAGCCGACCAGGAAAAGTTGCAGCCAGACACATTACAGAAAATTAAGGAAAAATCGACTGGGAAAGATGAAGCTGATGCGTCTTTCTCGGCATCTCTCACCTCCTACACACACAGAGTCGGTCGAGGGAGGCAGGAGATTCGGGAGAGCTTTCTCGTTTGATTAATGACCGGCAGACAAAATTACCAGCAACCTTTGTATGTGATGAAGTTAGAGGGAATTAAAAGCCAGTGGAGATGTACAATTGAATCTGTCATTTTCTAGCTAACTCACACAAAAGGGAGAATTTGACAGTGATGTGAGTACAATTGCTAATATGTTGCAACAAAAATAAGGCTAGTCAGATCTCTGCAAGATGTAAAATTGACACAATTTCATCCACTTAATTGTAGGAAAGTATGAAGGAGTACGAGACAGGAGGAGTATGTGTGAAGGGGATGTGGAAAGACCTGGCACTGCTATGTCAACCATAGAGATACCACCATAGTAACTCCACGGTCAAGACAAAATAAGATACTTGGGTATTGTTTTTTACGTCAACAAAGCTACTCCCTGAACAACCCATTCTTCATAGCATCTCAAACAGACAATAGCAGGTGAAGGCTATTCTTTCATTCACAGAAACATTTTCTGAGAAATCTTAAGTTTTAAAGGGCAAAATAAAAGTAAGGGTAAAAGGTCACTTGTCTTATTGGCTTTCACTAAATTTTTTTGGCAAAAGGCCATAAACAGATAACAATCACATCACATAAACCCTCCTGTTGAAAACTTATGATGGTGTCGGTACATTCCAATAAAAATTAAAGACCACAACAGCCAACACTGATGTTCATGTGGCCCCTCTATATAGTTCTCTTACAATGTTTACACTTAACTACAGATCCCATTGTTTAATGGTATAATGTAACAATGGGATTACTACCAACCAATTTACAGTCAGAATGCAACAGACATTCTAGTTCTTACATGAGGTACCTCACCATGTAGTAGACACTATACAAACTACATAAACAAACTGGGAGCTAATTCAATAATAAAACTCTCTACTTGTTTTGTCTAGGCCTAGGTATTGGGAAAATGTCACCCTGGGTCATGCCCAGGCCTTTGAGTATATCATGCAAGCAGTCATATGTGTCAAGTCTACACTTAACAGGGGAACTAGAGGTGTGTACCAGGTCATAGAAGTACTGGGTACTACCCCATGTGGTTCTTTCATGGTGAAGTTTGTCAGATCATGGAAGTACTACTCCGAGGTAGTACTTCCATGGTCAAATCATGGAGTAACCACCTGAGTTGGCAATTCCATGGAGACAAATTACTAAACACCTTGACAAACTACATTGTAAAAACCAGATACTCCTAGATATCACAATAAGCTTGATAAGGATCTATCTCTCCATCTTTCCAAACAAATACCTACAAGATTTTCCTTGCCCTTATTATCATGGAGGTACTTATCCAAGGTAGTACTTCCATGCTCATATCTGGGGACACAAACTGTCAGTAAAGGAGCTCATCAAACCAGGCAGTCGCCACCCCTGATCAAACCATTCTCTACCAAATTGACTTGATCTGTTATTGTTTCCCTGGCCTCTTTCACCTTCTAACAGGGTGTTCTATCAAACACAATAGAACCCTTCTTCAGGCTTTCTTGGGGCTGTGTCACCTCCAACCAGGTAACAAGGATATTCAAGTTGGGTGCTGTTTCCAAAACTAAACCATAGAGCTGTCAAGAGCTGGCAGCTCCTGGACGGAACTTCCATGACTGAACAAACTCATCACTGCCATGTGAAAATCAATACTTCATGCTATATTTCAAGGAAAAGAGCAACCATGTAGCTAAAAGCACTGATAGCCTCATTACAAAAATTAGCTCCCCACAGAGCTAAAAGGATATTGATGGGGAGGGGGGAGGAAGAGATTTGTATACAGCAATGACATCCAACTATAGTTCATTGGCACAGAAATCCATACCTATTACATACATGAAGATAGAGATACAAAACATGGCTAGACCATATGACCAAGGCAATTAATGTCGTAAAATATCCTCATCATTCATACACAAACCAAAGAGTTATTTCATGAAGAAACATCTACAATCCCACTGCCCAGTTTACATATATACTGTTTATGTACAAGCATTGAATATTCACCTGAATTAAGTCACAATTCCAAGAAAAGTGAAGCCGCTATTTAAAATTATGAGACTGGTGTCTGCAACTCTGAAACTCGAGGTGGGTCGCCCATCCAAAGCCAGGGGCATTAAGTACAGTAAGGAGTTTGTTGTAATGGGCATCCCCCAATCATACACACACAATAAGCTACAAAATACATCATCCATATTTGACAGACAGGTCATATTTCATAGTTTGTTTAAATGTTCACAATCCTATGTTTATACTTCACCTTTTAGTACTGATATCCTCAACTCTGACCTCCCTTCCCTTGGGCACTATTGCCATGTTGTCATGGTGATGTAAAGAATACCGAGTCATTAACAAGCAAATTACAAAAATACAGTAAGCTTTCCAATGTACCCTAAGGTTCATTTGTAACTAAGTATTTATGGCTTACATTTTTTTTTTTTTAGTTAAAGGGAAAATGCAGTCACCCCAATCAATCAGAGTTAGTATGCCCCATCACTCTAGTTCATGAATGGCCTATTTTGATCATGTGACAAAATTTTTGTTAGTGAATTGTGAAATTCAAGGAGAATTTCTCCTTACCTTCCCTAAGTTGTTTGTAATATATATGTTCAAAATGTCTTCAGAGGTGCTTGTAATGCAATAAGAGATTTGCTAGAGTTCGCTGATTTTTCAAAGCAAATTTTGGGGTGACTGCCTAGATTACCTTTAAATTTGTCAAATCAATCACAACACATCTGTTTACATGTAAATGTCACACCTGCTACTTGATGTAAGAAGCATTCAAAATCATTAAAAATATACCCAATTCCCATCAAAATCTGTCAAACATTGACCATTTCACGATAGAATTACTGTTTTTGCATTAGGCTACATCAAGAATAAGCATAACCTACATATGCAAATTTGTTATGTGGAAAGTAGGACTCCTGAAATATGTCATCCTTTGTTTGTTTAACCTTCATCTCAAGGACAATTGAAATGCTGGAATGCCCTGAAGGAATTATTTTGGAAATTGCTATTGACTACTTTGAAAAAATATCCAAATTCAAAATGAAACTAGCTGGTAGGTAATTAATTATTTAGATATGGTTTTATGGCTCAGTAGGTAAGTAAAAGATAATCATTAATTTAGGATTTACAAAAGAAATACGGACGAGACCCCTGGCCTGTACAACACTTCACACAATTTCTGCACAACAAAAGACAAATCTCTGAAGCGTCAAATTCTTAGAAGTGGTATGCATATGCTGGAGAATGGTAAAAGATATTCACACAATTCAATGTATTTGTCTTTGAAAGGTCTCAATTTATCATTGCTGAGTAAAATAGTTCTGTTGGTTACATGTCCACACAGAACTTACATAATCCTTACACCCAGCTGACGCACCAAAACTCCCTGGTTTGGGAGTCTATGAGCTCTGATACCTCCTGTTTACATAATTATGTACACCCATTATTGCCTGCAATAACCATCTGGCAAAAACTAAATCTACTCCACCCCTCTCTCACCTCCTATTTAGCACTCCTACCAATAGAGGGCGCCTAGAATCCTAAATCGTTCTTCTGCATTTTAGCCACACCATTAATGAGGAGCGAAATAGACTGGTGAAATAAAATGGAGAACTTCCCTTTCTGATTTTATACAGGACCTATCCACTTTTTAGAGACCATGACAATTTTGCTGGGGTCCAAGACAATTTTGTGATGGCATCTTGCCATTTTACAGGGCTTCAAATATCAACCTACCTTCACATACTGTCATACACTTAGTTTTGATCAATAATTTACCTAATCAGGTTTCTTAACGTATACAAATCCCCTTTCTTAATTTAAAATGGACAGTATAAAAAGATGTGAAATAATTGTTAATGTATCTCACTAGTATGGAGGACTTCAAAGTTCCCATGTCAGAAATCAAGAGAAATGACCAAAATCTTCTTGTTTCACTGTGGCTCTCTGTGGTCATATCATGATTTAATTAAGCTATAACAAGTCTCACCTTTACAATTTAAGGGGATGATGTGTACTGCAACTAAGTTTTCAAAGTCTCCCCAATAACTGCTTGACATTTTATTAAGCAAAATAAGTGTGATTCTCTCCACAATATGGGCATACTTTGCGCACAATTTATTTCTTCGTGTGAACACTGCCTCAGAAGCCATAATTAATACCACGGTCACCCTAATTAATACCACAGTCAAAAAGTTGATATTATCATTGATATGGAATTTAATTGATATTAAACTATGATACACAACCAGTTCTGGTTGATCTGCGATCATTAAGCATACCATACAACCTGTAACATAATAACCGTTAACCATACTGCAGGCTAAGTCAATGAAATATTAACATTACATTTGTGAAGAATGTTTACTTTCCTATTTTACTGAAACCACGCACCACACCAGCACTAAGGTTCAAACCTTTGGTCCCACCACTATTTTTAAGTCAATCCTTATAAACAACACCACAAAATTACACAGTATCCGATTCCATGAAATAGCAATCCCATCATAATATAAATATTTAGATTTCTTTTAGGTAGATTGACACCCTTAGTGTCAGGCTTCACCCACTGAGACAGAGTCAAAGACAACCATGAAGTTGTAGAGAACTGCCTTTATTAGTCATTCAATGAAGGGCCGATGTCATTGAAATCAATACCACTCTTGGCGCTGTGGAGAGGCTCTGCCAAAGCCAATGTGCGATGACTCATCCAGCCCTCTTCCCTAAAGCGAACATAATTTAATGAATACAAGATCTGATCTTCCATTAGATCACGTTTGATTGATATCCCAGGCTAGCTGTCCATTCCTGTATACTTCAGTGGCTTAGCAAAATGTCTGCCTAAAAGGAAATGGGATGCTTGTATCTATGCGTCACTCTGTCTCTGATAATGTTTAGCATTTCCTAATCACGCCTTCTGAGGGGTACTTGCAAAGAAAGGGGAGGGTTGTGCCCATCAGCAAATTTTCTGTGATGGTTATGAGCATTCAAAATCATCTAATAAAATGGATGAAGCATTACTGAGGAAGGAGAAAAGGATACCATGGGGACTTTTATTTGTTAAGGCTCAAAACTTGCAGAGTGAATGACAAAGTGAGGAACACCACCCTATCCCCAGATACACCTGAACAGTTGACAAGATGGACATCCTTACCTATTGTAATCCCCGACTTGTTTTGGTTTCAGCTTGTAAGTCGGGTAGGAACCGCTGACTTCCATCAATCCCAAGGAGTTAATGAATGAATATTTATAATGTTCTACAACCTTCCAGGAACAAATCTTTTATAACCTTAACTATGAACAGCCTTTATCAAAAATCTCCAAATATTTTTTCACCTTGCAGTTGAAACATTTTCAAAAAGAACATTTAAGAAACCACCTTCCTTCTCTAGATGCCATTTACTGAAAAATGCAGACTGGGAATTAACCTAACACCTTACTCTTCCTAGGGAAAAAGTGACAAGATCTAACTATTTGTAACTTGAGATCACTTCTAAACCCCACCTTCAATTTGTCATGCTTAAATTTTCACTCTAACCCACCCCCAGTTTTTATTTTGTATCCTTTCTCGTATTAAAAGGAAAGTGCCAAGGCTTGGGAAAGAAGGGTGGGTGGAGGGAAATTAAGTATAGAGAAAGCCTACACATTACACAAGGACAATAAAAGTTGCTCACCAACACAATTTCATCACATTGTGATAGTTCACTGGAATAAGTAAGATATTGTGTTACAACTTTGTGACTGAATGTTATGAATTCATACTTAACCTTCGGATTCATTTAATTTACAAACCTCTACTGAAAAGGTATCAGCACATTAACCTCAAAGTCAATTGACTTGGTAATAATACAACTCTTATACTTGCCTTCACATCACTGCAGTATGGAAGAGGGGCACCAAAATTGGCCAGAAATACAAAGAAAATCCTGGACAGACAATAATTCGACTGTTTTAGGCCTTTGAGATTAATCTCATTGGTCCAGGAAGGAGGTGTACCAAAATAAAGACTTATTCAGAGTAACTGCAGAATACCCCACACATTATGAGCTAATTTGTGGAAAATGTACCTGGGGCTTTGAAGGTCTAGGAGAAAAATAATTTGGGAATGACTCAGCTTTGTGTCTTGTTTCACTTTTATTTGATTATAAGAGACATTCTGGTAACTTTAGTCCTTTGGAAGGTTTTAAGGACACATAGTCAGTAGTCATACTGTGTTTACTACAAGCTACAGGAATATAAAAACATCAAAGTAAATTTTCCTAAATGAGACTTTTCAAGAGGCTATAAGGATATACAGTCAAAATTGCTCGCCTATTTTATTTCATAAAAACCTAAGTAGGTCTATGAAATCTTTTACAGGCTAAGGGGACACACGGTATATGCATTAATGAAATTAGAATTTCATGTCATGGTTAAAGAGACTATGTGGATTTTTAATGACTACACAGCAAGTCCATGAAGAAATAAAGCTTCACTCTCACACGGTTTTCTGCGATTGTACTTCTGATAGGGATCTCAAGATCAGCATGCAAGTCATATCCTTTCCAAAGGCTTGTCAAGTGGTGGGTTTATAGCAGCATGCTACCACACCGTGGTTGAGTATGATGACTTTGCACTTCAAATACTACTATACCGATTGATATTACACATGGTGGAGAGACAGCATGCAGTTAGCATGTGAGACGAAGTCAAGTTTCACAAATGTTAACCACCAACAAAGCTACTCTTGTACTGAAAAAGGTGACACAAATCAAATCATTACACACCCCCAATTTTACGACATTTAACTTGTTCCTTTAACATTACATACATTAAAAAAGTCTGTTACTTATTTTTACTTTTATGTCAACGCACAATCTTATTTACTGAATATATGCTTCTAAACATGCAAAGCAAACTTTGATTCCACCATATATAAATACGAGGTGAGAGGGGCGATGCAGATTTTACAATTCCCATTGAACCTCTTTAGCCTACTGTTTGAAGGTTTAATCCACTCTCTTCCATAAGGAATGTTATATAAAATCACTTTGCAATCTCCAAACTTTTATTCTCAAGATCATCATCATAACAACATTCTTAGAAACTTATTTTTCAGACCTACATGTTGCTTGTCACA
Source organism: Holothuria glaberrima (assembly GCA_009936505.3). NCBI lineage: Eukaryota > Metazoa > Echinodermata > Holothuroidea > Aspidochirotida > Holothuriidae > Holothuria > Holothuria glaberrima. The sequence goes on along the minus strand of WURT03561248.1, from coordinate 8,773 downwards.
CTGTCGTTAATTATATCATGCTTTCCTGACTCATGCAATCTGTATTTTGCTAACTTTACATGAGTTGGCTGAAAAACTTCTGGCAAGCTGTCTAGGTCTTTTCATTATGAAGATTTGAATACCTAGCTACTATTATTCCCACTAGCTAAACATCCTTTCAAATGTTTCCTATTCTATGACTAAAGGCAGCAGCTACAAAGGAAGGTGAAAACGAAAGTCTTAACAAAACAATTCCTTAGCTGTCTACCACTGAAGGAATTTCAGCATTTAGTATAATTGCTAACCTATCAAATACTTATGGCTCTATTGATTCTTCAGACAAATTTGTAAAATATCACCACCACCCCCCACCTAGATAGTGTACATATTCCCCACAAATAGATGAATGTAAATAATTTAGAAACATTCGCACCTATGATAACAAAACATGAATGATTCATTTACCTACCACAAAGACGAACAGTCAATGAAAACCTCAAATCTAATGTCACCAAAAGACAAAGTCACAATGTTTTCTTCAAGTTCTGAAAAAGTACCTCTTTAATGTTGTCCAGGTTTTTGTTAAGTTCTCTTCCACTCAAACAAAAGCAAGTATCATCACTAAATCCAGCTGTTCTGCTAAAAAATTGTACATAAAGTCCAGAGAGTTTGGACATACAATGAACACCCAGCAATTCAATCTCTAGTCTTTGCCACAATTCCACTCAATCAAAAGTCAGGAGAACTTGAAAATAACAATAATCAATACAGTCATCACACTTTCAGTAATAGTCTCCAAAAATAAAGTCTTCATTGAATTTCTATCCCACAGTTTCTCATAAATAATAGTGTTAGTACACTGATAATATCACTTTCCTTTTTCCGCTATGAAATTCAGCCATTAAACGGTAGGTCTTTTGCACATAGACTGTCTAGTATTCAGTCAGTTTGAAATGCTCCCTTCACTTCAGTTTGATATGCACACTCCTTGCAGCCAGCCATGAATGCAAACAGCCGCTGACCGAATCCAATTTCCGAAGACACTCGGGTATGTACTACATAGTTATACTGGTGACCTGAACATGAACTGCAAGACACCACTACTTAGATTGCAGACTGTGCTAATGCCATTTTGGAGGAGATTTTCCCAGCATCATTCATCCTGTCCATTCTAATTTAACTCTGTTCTCCATTTTCAACCACATAGTAATGGTTGTAATTGAGTTTCCTCTTCCCGAGCTTCTGATAAAGCTTTCCCCTCGCTGACAGTTTCTCTCGTATACTTTCAGCTGAGACCTAAATGATTCAACACCTTCACAGCCAGCACAAACAATACAATAGGCTGATAGGAAACTCAATATTGGCGGCCATGAAAGGTTATATAGCTTGGTGTTTATCATACTGATTTCAACTGGGTCAGGATATCAAGTCTGTAAGGTCACACTGGATGAGAGGGCTGTGTGAGGAGCCAAATCTTAAAGGGAAAGTCTTTACATTGGCAGTGAAAAGTCTCACTTCAGGAACCTTGTGTCCTTTTACAGTAAGGATGAACATGCATTTATTTTCAAATTTTAATTATGCTACTGGTTTGTAATGAGCTAACTGCCACTCTGTGCAGTGTTGTTTAGGTAATGTCGAGAATTTTTAGTGTTCACCCAAATTTTTTTCTTTCCTGTTTTTCAATGAAAATAGCAATCTTGTCAGAAAGTTTACGGACAGGTCAGAATGCAGGACTGGTGAGAGACAAGTGAGAAAGGGGTTCAGTGAATCCTTTTTTTAGACAAAAGTCAAAACAAAGTAGGATACCTGCAGATCACTGTAACATGGAGTTAGGGAGAGTGGGGAGGCCAACACCACTGGACCATAGGCAGACAAGGTGCTGAGGGAGGGCAAGAAGGCTCCCAGGGGGGCCAAATATTTATTTCATGGGGGAGAGGAGGAGATGCATGTAAAAACTATGGTAACATGAAAATTTTTTAAGGGAGGGCTTCATCCACCCTTTCCCTAGCCCCCTTTTTTGCCCCCCCCTTTTTTTTTTACTATGGGCTTGCACCATCATGTAGGTCTACAGTATGTTTATTGTTTTTACAAACAATTACTTTCCACATTTTATACAACCTGAATGAAGTTATTAAGCAAGGAAGTGGGCACGCAACTTAATCATTGCAAATACAGTGCTCTTAATTTTTTACTGAAGAAAAACTTTGACTAATCTTATACACACTTATTTTGATATGTTGTTACAGCTTCAACACACAGTTCAAATAATAACACCCTACTACCATAATGGTCCTGTCCAGTCCAGTCTCTACCAGCCCTTGCTTGGTGGTACACAAAATGTTAACATCTGAATGACTACTGGCAAAGCATTACCATTTAATTTGTAAATTCATGTCATATAGGTCAGGGATGGTAGATCACAAATATAGCATCACCACTTCTGCTTACATACATAGCTGCATACCAACCTCCCCTCTGAACCCTCAAGGCTTGTCAATTTTATACATATCCTTCTTGGATCAGATTAGAGTAATTTTAACATCTGCTTCTAAAGTGTCAAATTGTGGACAGACAGCACACAAGAGCTTCAGGGGTGAATAAGTGTGGGTTAAAATGTCACCCAACATAGCATGGGGTTAGCTTGCCATCTCTGTGGGGGACTCAGTGGCAAAATTTGACAAACAATAATATCATCCATGATTGCAATTCCTGGAAGGTAAATCCGCAGCAGAGGAAAAGGTTGGTTGCTGTATCACCATGGAAGTGCTACCTTCAAGGTAAGTACTTTCTTCACATCAATACTCTTCAAACTTACATTATGTGAAGGCTCCCTGGAGAGGAGTCAGCTTGTGTTCAATACATTGCTGACTGAGGATCTAGAAGTAAGAATGCTTTGTCATATAAAATGTGACATTCACATGTATTTTAAAAGCTGGTTATCTTCACTGGTCAAAGGTTTGTAGTTAATTGACAACACAGGAAGCAGGATTGCATTACACAAAGACAGTGGGATGAAAGGTGTCTCCCCATTTTCACAAGCTTGGTTCTCTGTAGATTAACCCACAAAGATTAGTCACTTTGAACAGTCTTTAATTATGCCCACAAAAGAGCCAAACTGGTCATCTATTGTAAAATCCCTGGAATGCCTGTGCATTAAAGCATGTAGTATATGGACAATTTTGGAAAACCTGTTCAAGGAAGGAGGAAATAACTTAAAGGTATATGCTGACCTTACCAAGTGAAATCATTTCAAAAGTGGGGGGGGGGGAAGGGGAGGGTCATGTTAGAGGGTATGTAAGGGTATACTAGGGGTACAGCTACTACATACTTGAAGTAACCATAACAATACCTCAATTCTTCAGGCATGGAAAACAGCTTTTTATACCAAATATTCATTTCAGGAAAGAATTGTGACGGAAAAAATATATACACATTATTCTGTGCCATACAATGCCCTCAACTTGCAGGAATATTTTTCAAAATGGCAAAGGTTATCACATACATTATTATGATTCAAATTTTTCCCACAGCTAAGCAAAGAACCATCCCAGGACATTGGTAGAGTTCATCTGTACCCAATACTAGACGCCTGCAAATAAACACCCACAGGTATTAATCATGTACCTTTTTACAACAATAATGTCTCTTGCACACCTGTATATATCAAATATATTTTCACTTATCTTCTTACTAGCAAGAGGCAAGCATTGCCATAGAAACACGGAAATTTAATTAAATTCTGAGGCTACACAGGAAGGTTTCTGATCACAGTTTGCCTTACAATACATGCATAGGGGCATTGACACTGTCCATGTAACTGTGCACTGTGTATGACATACTCACAAGGGTGACAATGCAAAGGCATAAACTGTCACTCCATCTACAGAGAAATCCCAAAAACTTGTAATTAAAATAATCAGCCCATGTCACACTGACAGTCATGTAATCAGACGAACTGCAGCAAGGCGTAACTAATTTGATGAGAAAATTAAACCTGGTCCTTCCCTTCAAGCTGTTTCTATAATGATGGCTAGACTTGACTGATTACATAGAGGGCAGTAGACAGAAATGGAGAGCTGCAAAGCCATTAGGGATATTGCAATACTTCTTACACTGCCTTTACTGAGCACAAGACTTCACAATAACATGCAAGTCCTTCCACAACTCTTTTTAAAGATTTACATTAAAGAGACGAAGAGGGAGAAAGCATTCTCTTCTAAGCAATGTCCATAAACTGTATGCTTTCCCTTCCATTGATACAGCTTTGTGGAATCACTTCAAACTTAACGGGAGATGTAACTCATCATTCAAAATAACCTTCACATCAAACACATAAAATCCATTAAACAGCATTCCTTGCTGGCTACATTATGATTTCTATTGCAAAGAAGAGAGAGGCCTTTTACCTCTGTAGGAAGTTTATTTTGCAAGTGATATTACATAGTGAAACAGAAAGTATAATGTGAAAGACAGTACTGGGGAGTCCTTGGCGATTGTCATTGAATAACAAAAAACTTTCAATAAACACAAGCAGTTTGTGTGCGCACAACTGACATCATATCAAACTGCATATTGGTAAAATGGTAGAAAGACATGAGAGAGACATAATAGGAATGTTCCGAGATGAAAGTAGTATAAGACCTACGGCTGTGGACTATACATTCAGAAAAAAATTATGAAAACAAAAACGAATTAAAACAAATATTGCACGGTTTTACAGAATTTGCATAAAGTATCAAAACCTTTTCCATGGTTAAAATAATGGTGACTGCTTCATGTTAAGATGACTTTTAAGTCTCCATGTTACAACACCTTAACAGTTGGAGTGGTTACAGGTAGAGATGGGTTAAAGGTTGGGGAAAGATTGATGGTTAGGTAAGGGCTCGAGGTTAGCTCAGGGGTCGTCTTAGGTTCATGGTCAGAGATGGGTTTAAAAACAGACACTATTATCTCAACATTTCTGTGAAATGAAACCAAAATGTGAATCTGAAGCTCAAGACCATGTCTGCATCTATTAAAGGATTTGGAACACAGAGAGGCGGGAACCTACAGGCGTAAGTTACACGGCACACAAAAAGTTGCTTCCCAATCATTTTTATTTAGCTATTCCAAATAGTTTACAAATGTCATACAGAGGCAGTAAAGTCTTCAAAACAGGAAGCCCAGATCTCCAGCTGCACAGTCAACATACAGTAACCCAATTGACCATTTTTCAGCCTCATGACCTGTAAAACACTAGACTTTCAAAGGTCATTGACCTATCAGGGAGCATCATTCATAGCATGGGTGTTTTCTGTTTATGTAAAGATCTTTTTTCTTAACTATTATAAAAGAAAATGACAAGAAAAATTTCAGAAGTAAAAATGGAGGTTTTTAGAACTTCCACAAGAGACTTGGATTAGGCGTAGAGATCATTAATCACACATAAATACTGCAGAATTTATTCTTCATTAATAAGTTACTTACTGGGTACTTCTTTCTATCTTGGTTTAACTTTAAGTAGTCATGGGGTACACTCAAAATTAGTAAATAGGACACCCAACCATTGACTAAATGTTGTATGAGACTTTATATCTACACATAAAAATCTTGCAGGAAAAGATTTCATCCTTGTAATGCCGGAACATCCTTTTTGGTTTCCAGGAAGGGTTAACTATGCATTACCTGCACAACTGGGCCTTACAAAGGATGATAGATTTGTGACAAAGAGTTGGCAAAATGGTAACCAAAACCTCCATTGTGCAGAAACATTAATATAAAGTACACAAAGCCAATACTGCTCATAACAATTTACCACTTTGAACTCGTAGCCTTGACGGTTTAGCTCCTTCCTTGGTTTTGTATAATACAGGGAAAAACTCATAACCTCACATTCAATTGTTAGTATATAAAAGAGGACAAATGCAATTGAAGAACATATTTAGTAAAATGCAGCTACATTGTCTCTATAGAAAATACATTGTCACCCATTTTTTTAAATATTAGCTTACACGAGCCGTAATAATGTACTCCTCTAAACAAAGGTCATTTACTGCAATGTTTATACGGTGGAAAAAAAGCTCGCCAAAAGATTAAGGAAAATACACATTACTAAATAAAAATCTTTTTCATAGTAATAATTGTATGGTGCCTAAAAGAGGCAAAAAGACAGGACTTCAATTACTTTCCTGGAGGGAGGGCTCCTTCCACTGTGTTATCTACTTTGCCAGGTCTCAGTAGCAGGCATGAACTAAGCATTACATAGGTGAAATAGGAGATAGAGGGATGTGGATTGGGTGTTCTTTAATGTCAACCTAACCTGTCTCTGCTATTTCTAACTGACTGATTGGCCTACAGGCAACACCAAGAATGGCTACAAGCCCCCTCCCCTCCCCCTTCCCCCATTTTCTTTCCTCCAGTCATTTCTAGTTTGAAGATTTTGTCATAAAACATCCAAAATAACCCTAGAAAATGCACAAAACCCTTAATTGGTTCAAAGCCCGCCCCCCCCCCCATCTCACAATCTTGGTGACATTCCGACAGCACTGATTTATTACTTGGAGCAGTACAATAGAAGACAGTAATGGATTGGTTGTAGCATTTACTACTATTCACTTCTAGGAAACTTACCTTATATGGCTGAATATCTCCTTTCTTAAAGAAGTCCAAGAGATTGTCCAAGAAGAATTCCACTGGTTTATGGTGAATATCCTTGATACCACAGCGATCCACAAGTACTTTAAAGTTCTAGTTTAATATGAAAATATAAGAGAAAAGATACTCTAACTTGGAGAACTATGTACACTTCATACACTGTTAACAGGACTCAACTTGTTAGCTGTTAGCGAAGTAGATTGATAGATTACATAACACCATTTGGTTAAAGAGTCTAAGATGTGTGTTATTTACACACCAAAACAAATTGCATTAAGTCTCATGAACTTGACAAAAGAAAGAAATGGACAGGGCACCCTTTGTCTGAGGACACCCTCTATTACTGTGATATTAAACTTGACAGGGACGTACTGCTGGTAGGTGGGGAATAATGTATAATTCCCTACATTGTCTGTGATTACCATCTATACAAAGTTGTTCATATTGGAAGACACCCACTGCAGATTCAAAAGCACACGGGATATTTTTTAAGGAGGGGAGACAGGATAGTTGGAGCTGGCTGTGCTCAAACAAAAAAAAGAAAGCTGCACTGCCCAAGTACCTAACTGGATTGTCTTGGTCAAACCAGGGAGTTGCTATTTGTGAAACAGAAACTCCCTGGTCGAACAGGAGGCTATGACCATGTGCTGTCACCTATGACAGAGAGGTACCAGCCTCACTTAACCAGCTATTAGCTTCTGTTTTTGGGAGCTAGCCCATAACAGCCTCTGTGGTGTCTTAGTCCTAGGGTAAATGAAATCTATTTGACAAAAGTACTACAAATTTTGTTCTTCCAAGGAAGAAACTAGGAGCTACTTGAAAACACAAAAGCACTACAAAACAGCAATATCATGACCTTGATAGGAAATATACGGAGACAAGAAGGGGTCCCCCACTGCCCAAGCCCTTTCACACCATGAGACACAATACAACATGATAATGGTGATTAACACAGCTGAAGCAACCCCCTCCTACCTTCCTGGTGGAGTAAGTATAGGAAGCTTGCACCAAAGGTCTCAGGTCAAATTTAGTGAGCGCACTAGTTGTTCTGAAGGACACTGTGCACCACACCACACCACATTACTTTTATGACCTAGCATCCACATGTACATGTGTGAAACCTCCCTAGGTCTACAACATGAATTGTTTATACTTATAGGCCAAAGAAATAGTGCTTTTGTAGTAGGTACATATGATAAAGCAACAAATAACAAACAATTAGCAGCAAACAGCTTTATTGTAGCTCTTTCCGTTCGAGAGATATAGCTATTTATTGCAATGACAGGGCACCATCATTTGCAAAAAATGATGACTTGTAGCAGGTCTGTTATGATGTCACAGAGCCACAACAAATTATGCATTTCCCATGTAGTTCTTTATAATCTGTCTCAATAATTTCTTTGATACCATAGGTACTGTCAAGTTTCTGTCTTAACTATTTATTTCTCAGGCTGTAAATTTTTAGAAAGGATGCACAATTTTTTTTTATTTCATTTCCTAAAATGAAAAAATGGTCCAAAGAAAACAAAGATATACATTAATTTACAGATTTACCCTAATGTGGCTCTGATAGGACATTATAGACTTGCTTCAAGTCATCTTATGGCGGCACCATGTCATTGCAATAAATAGCCATACCTCTAGAACAGAACAAGCTACAATAAAGCTGTTTTCTGCTACTTGTTTACAATTTGTTGCTTTATCGTATGTACCTTCTTAGGAAGCAATATTTCTCTTTCCTTTAAACTCTTTCACATTACAGGGGATACAAAAGATACCGGTATGACACTATGCAATAACAATAAGTTGCAAAAATTACAACTTTTATCCCTTGTCACCACGGATATTTTCCTGCGACCTGGGGTGAGATCCTTTTGTTAGATCATATTGCTCAGAATATCATTCAGTGAAAAAGAAAAAGTCAGGCAAGGAGAAATTTTAGTGCCACATGTTTTCTGATGTACAGTGTGAAGGGGGTTTAAGCAAGAGAATAATGGAGACACTAATAGGACACAGGAAAGCTACATTTAGGATTTAAAGGGGCTCATTGAGTTGATTAACAAAATTCATGATTTTTTTTTCAAAACTGTTGAGATTCACTCACATCTTGATGGTAAATGATCAAACTAAGAGATTCTGTCCATCTGACTCACAACTGAAA
>WURT03561138.1:0-20961 GCA_009936505.3 Holothuria glaberrima | reverse complement strand
CACATAATGCTAAGCTGTATACCAGTATCTAAAAACTAATCACAAATTATATATTTACAAAATGTACACAAACACCTGTCTGTCCTTATATGGACAGCGCATTTGCTGAGTGGTAAAACAAAATCTTGATGTGGGGTACATTACATGAACATGAGAAAATTAAAAAGTTATATTTAGAAACCCATTCTAAATTGAAAATGTCGACAAAAAATGTTTTTATTGTGTTGTGCCCTTGCGCACAATACACTCTTGACTGCCCTTCTCTCAACGAAGCATACCTGTTATGGTTCAGGGGATATTCATGTCACATGTTTAAGTGAAAAAAACCCAATAATCGCACAAATTAACCTACTTAATTAGCTTGTACATATTTGAGGTAGATCAAAAGCGCAATCTTCAATGTTTCATCGTAATAGCTTATACGGTTATGACAAGGATGTCACAAGCTTAATTAGCAAAATTCAATAATAAGCTTAATTAGTGTACATGACTATAAAAATAAACATCTGAACCACATCAGTTTCATTATCATAGCTTCTACTCTATTCAGGAGAGATGTGCGTAAGCCCCACACAGACGCAAAAGCACACCCTCATACTTGCATATTCATGACAATAGGACACCAACAGCCAACACTACTGATCTCAGTAGTCTGCTTCCTGAATGTCAGAACTTCCCTTTCACCCCCTCTCCGATTCTTCACCATTGTCTTGATGTGCTTTGCCAAACTAGGCTTTTTTTAACAAAGCAAAATGGGAAAGAGCTTCAACATCCTCCCCACATCACAGACTAAAAAATAAAGATTGGGCTTGGGGTAGAGAGTCTTACATATGTGTCCCTCGTGTTATCTGAGAGTAAAGCTTATGATATGGGTCCCCACCCACAGAAAGCTCCTTTTTTGGCAGCTGAAGAAACGCCACTTTTTTTACATGTCAAAGATATCCAAACAGTTGTTTACCGTCCATTTGATTGCTCATGTATTGATATTCAAACACGGCAGCAAAATCAGGTTAACCTAGGTTAACACTAGCTTGGTAAAAATGGGCTGCCTAGAACCATTTGAGGATTTTTTAAAGCCTATAATTATAAAATGAACACTTTATAAATCTATCCTAGTCACTGTTCTTACTAATAATGAAAGAAAGATTAATAAGTACATTATGAACATTCTCATGTTACTAAGAATACTATTTGAATAGCTTATACTGATGACACCAAACCCCCACCCCCTTCTCCCACCACACCAGCCACTTTACCACTGAACATAAGGAATCATTTTAACTGAGAAACATGAAGAGTGTTATTGGACATGGGAGAAAAAATATCAATTATTGACTACAGTTCATTCACAAAAATGTTGCATTCCAGTTGAGCAACATATGGGCATAGTGGACCCCAAAGAATTGCCATAGGAAATATTAGAGTAAATTGAATCCGGGATGGAAAACGCATTATTATGATTGTGTAGGTTTGACAATAAGCACTACCCAAGGAAACACTGTACTGTGTTTTTATGTGGTAAAATGGTTCTCTATATTCTACACACTGTTTAACTTATTTGTTAGGGTGATACTAGCACGAGAAACTGGCATGTTATCATCAATGTTCAAAACAATCCTCTGAATAAAAGCCAAAGATTTTTGAGACACAAGTGGGATAGTCCAGATTAAATACATAAAATGCTGCTATCCATAACGCCACTGCTTTGATGAAATCATCTGTGGAAGCGATTTCCTCACCGTCTGCCTTCAGAAGAAAAGTTGTTGATATCAATGGGGAACAACCGTCCGTCTGTATATGTATGGGGCTGCTAGTCTGCAAAAGAAAATACATGGAATTTTGTCATAAACATTGAAAAGGAAGGTGTTTTACAGTTGTTATTGACTGCCAAATAATTCAACAAGTCAAGCCAGGGAAATAAAGTTGATGCTTGCTAGTTGGACATGTACTACAAAGGAATATGCACCATCAGGCATTTTCCATTAGGTTCTCATCAGGTTTTTAGATTTTGACCTCAGTTGACCTCACATGTACTCATTATGCTCATGCACATAAGCGTGTATGAAGTTGACTTGATAAGGCAAGTTTGGATGATCCTAAGCCAAGTCCATTGGGCCAGCCGTTTTAAACAATTGTTGTTTCTTAAGCAGCAAACTTTTCATCAAGATCATATTCAATTTGATAATTCAGGTTCAGTTCAGGACAGTAAGCCACTCAAGGCTCATAGGAGGACTGTCCAACTTGTCTGCTTACAGCCGACTAAGGAGACTTATTGCAAGAACCCTGAAACAATTCCCAAATTCACAAGTTCATTGCACAACAGCTGAACCAGATGCCAAGTCCAAGAAATTGCCCATCACAACTGTAAACACAGCACAGGAAAAAGCACCAGCGTGTTAGCTGGAATCAAACCAGGAAGCTCTTGTATGCAAAGCAAGCACTGATCCACTCTGGTATACCCCCACTTACATCTGCCTGCAGAATTTTGACATTTTTTCAGCATCAGGAGTCCTATGGTTTAGAGATGGTAAAGTAGGGGATGTTGGAACTTTTGTGAAGTTTGAAAATGACTGATGTATTTGGTTCAGTTAGCTGTCTGTCTCGATCACAATTAATGAATTTAGCTGCCTGTCAGACCACCTCGATGTAACAAAAGCATTGGTTTGCGAGGAGGGTCCAACATTTTTTGGCCCAATATATCCCCAGATTGCAAGAAAGGGCACTTCCCATGTATGGTAACTGCATCCTAACTACTTGACATTGATAGCTCATGTTTGAAAAGGTGCCAGGCAAAAAAGTCACTCTCAGCTATTGGTGGAGGGTATTTCTGTGTCCTGTAGCAGATCACAGCTTTACATAAAGGAAACTAAAACATTTTTCAAGACACTGCACTGTGCCAAATTTTTGCATAGTGTTTAGCTGACTGATTGCTATCAAAAAATATCACTAACCTCACTATCCTTGGCCACAAGAATGTCTTCAATATGTTCCCTAAGCAACCCTGGAATAGTCAGGAAAGCAGCTGTATCTGATGCAACTGTAAGAAAAGTTAAGAAAGAATGTAATAAACAACTGCAAAAAGAAACATTTTGTTTCAAAATTCATGAACTTGTTAGCAGTAATGTAATTACTAGCATATATAGGAGATGTTAAACCCAGTGAGTCCTGGCATTTTGACAACTTGTGTAAAGTAGCAGTTCATCAACTTGGTAGATCCACACACACCTGACCTACATATCTTGTGCTATGCAGACCCTGAGGGCTACATGTTCCTTGATATCCATGTTACCATAACCATCATCTGCCATAGGTGAAATATTCCACCCATCATTGGGCCTGGACACTTTCATCAAAATTTAAGGTATGCAGCTCTCCCAACATGAATAATCATATATCATGATCCTATGGGTGTCGATATGTTTCCTTATATCATGAGTACTGAACTGAACTGTTGATGTAATAAAGTTACTATGTTGGTATTTTCTTAACAAAATTCATAAAAACTGAGGTGTTAAGCATTAACTCTTTATGAACCAGGCCCCATGTATATTTTTTGTGGCTGATTACGAAGCACATGGCAGCTGGACGCTGCTTTGACCTACTGTCTTACCATGCCAGCATTATGTCATTGACAAGCACTGATTCCCCAGGCACCATGCCAAAAATCTTGGATGCCAGAGCATAAGAAGATGGTGAGTGAAGAGAGGGGAGGCGTGAGGGCACGAGCAGAGCAAAACTGGTATCCAAAGGTTTAATCAAGGTGTTAATCAGTGATGTAGACAGAGCTAGCACTCTGATGGATAACCACTACGGACCAAGCCTCATGACAATTTTGCTATGACTGAATTTGAAATGGCTGAGAACATGACAGGTGAATGATGCTTTCATGCACTAACAGAACAACTAACCACCCAGGAAATGCCTATTGTGTAGACCTAATTGTCTTTGGGAGCCAGTACTACGCTGACTCACCCAGCACTTGGCCGAAAATCTTCGTTGCAGGAGCATTCAACGAGCCGTGCATGAATAGAGCAGAGATGTGAAGGCCCTAGCAGAGCATACTGTAAGTCCTTTGTCCATAAGAGGTTAAATACAATTACTGACTATTGATTACATTGTCCATAACTTATTCACCTATTTCTTTTAAGTTGTCTTCTATTTAGGATTCATTTATCCTCTTCTTGACATGTGGCTTAGAACATAACAATAGTAAAAATGATGACAGAAATCTGTGGATTAGAAACTAACAAAGTAGCTCACAAAAAGTTGGTTAAACCATCAACAGTCTCTCACCCATGAGTCTAAATTTTCACTTAAGATCAAAACTAGTGGGGGGGGGACTCAACCACATGAAATATTGTAACAGGTGTACAATGTGGCTAGCCTGATAGACTCAGAGGGGTCTGCATCTAGTGCCATGCTTCTCAGGATTTTGGAGCACTGTAAAAAGGAAATGTACCATATCTGCTTTTTCGTTCTCTACTCTGAGATTGTGTACTGCAGACATAGCCTCTGAAAAGAAAGGGTCTGCCTTCTTCCTTGCTTATCCTTTGACTATGAGAGAGGTAGCATACTTCGTTAGGCCTGTTGATAGATCCTGGAGCAATGAGGTCCCATCATCTTTTATCCTGTCCATTTCCATTAGTAACTGAAAGACAAAAAAAGAAAATAAATAAAAAAAACAAGGAAATTCAAGGAGTTGCTAATCTCTTTGCCATTAACAGTACAATGTCTGTCTTTTCATTTCAAGCAGATTGCAACAATATTTTAGGTTCACAAGTGGTCCTAGATGATATAGTAGTACCTCATATCAACATATCTTTCAATCTTAAGTATTTCTAGTATGCATGCACATACACCTACAAACATATAACACACATTTATATGGCACTCTACAGACAACAGAGTGCCTAAACAAATGCAAAGAAAAAGAAAAACAACAACAAAGATTTATGATAGTGGAAAAAGGTCTTCAGCACTCTCTTGAAAATGGGTACAGACACCTCTTCTCAGTGATTTACTGTATGGGCAATTTGACAGCCTTGTGACAAGCCTCGAGTGGAAAGTAAGTTTTACAGTGTAAGTTTACACAAGGAGACATTTTTGAGGAGCATTAAGAAAGACACCCAAATTTTCAACTGAGCAAGGCTTTTGTAATCAATCCAAACTCATGTTCTTGTTTCAGATGAAAAAACTGCAAACATACCTGATCCTCATCAAAGGGCCAGGGATACTTTTCTCTGACTTCTCCAATTGTTGGTTTACCTTCTGATGTCAGCCACTTCCGTCTGTCAGAAAGGGTCTTCCCCATACATAATTCCACCTGTTTGAAATCTGGCTGCCTCTTCCGCTTTTCTGCAGTCATCCAGCTGATGTGGGCAGCAATGGAAGAGTCATCCTCCGAGTCCGGTCTCTCTGGATTGTAATTTTTCATTCCCCATTGGGGGGAAGAAGGCTTAGAAGCTGGAAGTGATCGCTCCTTGCGAGTATGCTTCAACTTTTTCTTCTTGACCTCAGTCATTTGGAAGTCCGACCTCTTCCTTTTATTTTGAAACTTGTACTGTAGTCTGTGTTTCCAGAGTAGCTGATGAGATGGAAATTGATAAACTTTTAGTTTATAGAATACAGCAGTTTAGGTGGTTGTAAGCATGGGCGGCACACATGCAGTCGTGACTTGTGACCCATACAGACTCTGTGCTGCCATCAGCACAAAAACAAAAATGTAAATACGTATATATAAATATTATGTACATATATATACAATACTAATTCCTACCATACGGGGAAATCCATATATCGTGGTTTCGTTAAGGGCAAAAAAAAAAAAACAAACAAACAATAAAAAACATTAAAAAATTTCCCCTTTTGGAAACCATATATACAAAATTTTTTCAATGGCCCACCATCCGTACCTGTTAACAGGTACGGGTAGTACGTAACTTGGTCAACATTGAAGTAATTGCATATTGATCATGTGGTGAAACTGACATTACCATCTGTTCACGTATTCCTATGTAAAAAGTATGTGATTTCGCAAAGTCGACCTGATTTTTTCCCCTTTTAGGCAGGTTTTTTCATACAATATTTCCCCTTAATCACAAGTTAGCAATATATATATATATATATGTGTATATGTATATATATATATATACATCTAATTCCATCTTAGGGGGAAAGAAGTTGTTGAAAAGTCGACCATAGGGCGGAAAAAAATACGGCGAAAAAACGGATTCACTTTATTTCCTTATTCCAGTATTAATTTAAGCACTGAAAAGGCTTTCAGTAAAATATAAAGGGTATAATGCCAGGATCATCTGACACAATTGTACTTACTCTTTTATTTCCAAGAGGCATGTTAGGTTGGGGTGCCATCATGCGTGGAAACTTC
Source organism: Holothuria glaberrima (assembly GCA_009936505.3). Classification (NCBI taxonomy): domain Eukaryota; kingdom Metazoa; phylum Echinodermata; class Holothuroidea; order Aspidochirotida; family Holothuriidae; genus Holothuria; species Holothuria glaberrima. The sequence goes on along the minus strand of WURT03561138.1, from coordinate 14,573 downwards.
TTGAACAACTTATCAATGATGGCATCGTAATGGGTCTTGGTTGGGTAACTATAAAAGCAAAAAACCAAAAAACCATGGATCACAAAAAAATCTTACTACACAATCACTTTATATGGAACAAAAGGTGATTGTTAGCATTTTTTTGGCGCGATAATGTGTTATGAAAAAGGATGGTGTTGACCCAGAGCTATCCCTTTTTCCTTTACTACACATATTCTTCGTTGAGACTCAAGAACTCTCGGAAAGTGTCTGTCTAGGCTGTCTAATAGCCTTTTAAAATTTCAGGTGATACTTCAATAAAATATGTGCAAAATATGCAGATGATACACAAATGATGTTACCTGTGTGGTAACTGATCTAGCCTCCTTCAAGTCTTTGTCCAATGTTTCGTCCACCTTTCAGGGCGCAACCAGTGTCAAGTTAAACAAGACCAAACATTAACTCTATTTATTTCGTTATCAATAACATAATGAAAGGTTTATTTATAGTATACGGCAGTAAATTCACTCTAACCAGGATGCCCAGAACACATTGTTTTTTTTTTACCCCAAAAATGGGAATAGAATGAAGATAAAAATAGCTGACATACAGTAAACCATAAGTGATGAAAAAATAAGCAACAAATCTTCATTACTGTATTTTCAGATCTATGTTTGACACATACAGAACATGTCCCTGGTGTGTAAAAAGGTTGATAGTATTTTTAGTTGCATTCAGTGGCCTATAATTTCTTGTGTGTAATGATCCTACACGTTTAATGCACTACATTACGCAACAGTGCACAGTAATCATAATTTTGGCAGTATGTTGGATAAAAGGCTTCAAATTGATGCAGAAAGGTTCCATCAAGGATCTCCTCAATATTTATGTAGCTTATAACAGTATATAAACCACAAAAAGGAGGCTGTTGGGGTCACCAAGTATGTGATAACCAGCCGTTGCACGATCAAGACTTCCATTTGCCTGATCACTAGTAAACAAAGCCCCTGACTGGGTTTCTGATGATATTTCCCCTGAATGAAATCTATCATAGGCTTGATATACATATCACAATATTATTTCCCAGTTCTAATGGATTTTCTCTTCAAACTGATATATTTTGCCATGTTGACTTTGTACCCCCACAATGTTTGTTTTTACCCCTAAACTGGGAATTTTGAGGGATACTGTAACTTTCAAAATCATGCTTTTAACTTTTTTATTTTTTTTTTTGCTGATATGCTTAAACAGCTCACAATTTTCAAACTTCAACATGAAAACAAATCTAATGTCTCTATCCAGTTGATTGGTATCTAGAGCAAACTTTAAACAATTGTTTTAGTTCCCCACCTGACTACACTTTGTCAAATAGAGCATTGTTTGATAAAATCAATGCTTTTGTTAATCAAGCAAGCAAATTACAACCTCTGCAGTTGCAGGTTGTCAAAAATAAGAGCTGCCCAAGTGACGTTTTTGCATATTCCTTAATTTTGCCATAATTTTTTTTTATCTTTTACCTACAGAACTTGAATATTTAATACTTACTACTCTCCATACTTGTTAACAATTTCATAGTAAATAGTGTCTAGGAAGATGCTCCTTTCGGATTCATTCATAGTATCACCCCCTTGGCTCAGCTTCTGATGAAGGGAGGATGTCTGAACAGGAATGCTGAATTCCGATATCCACCCAACAGTAGGTTTTCTCAAGTTTGTCGGCTGTTCCTGTTCAGCAGATGCAGCATTTCTAGGGACATCAGAGATTTCAGGCTCAGTGTTGGGTGCAATAGTCTCCAGCAGACTAACAGATCCAGTAGTACCAATGACGTCCCTCATAAATGTTGAGATCACCTGTTCAGCAGGAGGGTCTGGTTGTGTGCTTTATGAAAGAACAAAAAAAGATGTGGTTTTGAGATTCCTAACCAATTCAATTCTTGCTTCAGCCATGTTTAAGTATAAAACTGAAAGCAAATATCAGCATAAATTTGTGTATTTTTGTGTAAGGATGATTGTAGTATTTTGGGTTTTGCCAAAGAGAGTGTAAACATAATGACTCAATGCAATTAATTTGAGTTCCTTCTACCTGTATATACTATCAGGCAGGCAGCCATAACCTGGGATTAACCCATTAACTGTGACTCACAGGTATTTCCGCCATCGCTTAACTTCATTCTGCTACGACAGACATATACTTCTACTATATGGACCGAACCGCCTCACATAACACCAAGTCAATCAATGATACACCCTCAAAAGAGCGTTTGCTGTGCACTGTGAATGTTCTGACTCTATTGTCTGTTCATTATGGTGCAAGGTTGATAGATCTGTCTTCATATAAAGATGCTGATCAAGCACAAAAAACAAGGAAGTGAGTCACATGCTCCACTGTCCCATAGGATACTGTTATGGGACCGCACTGGTGTATTTTCTCTCCCATTTGACTGTAGCGATGGGCGGGACTAGAAACATTTCTCAGCCGAAAAAGCTTTGCAGTGTATTTGATTCAAATATCCAGTGTAATATAGTGAATCAGAAGAAAAGAAAATTTTAGAAAATTTATTCCGCAGTGGGATGAAAGTTAAAAATTATTTTAATTCTTCAGCTTAGAACTGGTTTAAGGACGGAGACTGGATAATTAACAATGCAGGGAATATATAATTTAGTATTCAAATTTTGTTTGAAAAATTTTGAGAAGTTTTTTCTTTTGTAGTGTAAAATCACTGGATACCCTACAGCCTGTATGGTAATGCACACACAAAGTCTTATAAATTTTTGCATTTGTGTAGCAATTTGGCCAACTTGTGTAGCAAATTGCAATGTGATACCATACAAATTATTCCCTGCAATGCAATACATTCCATGACTTAACTGAAGATGGATAAATGCAAGGAAGCTAAATCTGGGAATTTACATTAGAACTGAAATGAGAGATGCAGTAGTAAGAAGGGGGAAAAAGACAGACCCAATGCAATTAGTTAGAGTTCCCACAACTCTTTAAACATACTGCAGTGAATGCACAGCCTATTTGTCTGAGTTTCCACATGAAATTTGTTTTTCATTTACATGTTCACAAACTGGACATCTAAATGTATGGTACAAATGAAAGCTAATGTTTGTAACTGATCAAGTGTTATAACTCAAATAATGGCAATAATATGACCTCCATGTGCGCAAAGTGTGGAGTAAGTTTTTGGCAGTCATATTGCCAAAACGTTTCCGTTTACTCACAAGAGAGTTCTAATTGCCCCAGGGGGCATCAGAGACCACTGTACAAAGCAATGATCTACTGTATGGTACACTGTACCAGAACTTACTTTGACACTGCAATTTTTTGAATATCATCTTGTGTCACATTTATGGTTACTGGTAGTACTGTACTTCCACCTCCTTTGCTGGTGTCTTTATGATCCGGATTTTGGCTGGACCAGAGAAAACCTCGTTGTCTTCAATGTCAACATAGTCTTCAAAGCGCGAATCATAAGCTTGAAGAATGACACTCCCTTCAATGGCATAAGTCTGAGCAGCTGCTACTAACAACTGTTGTTTAGTGGCTCCTTTGGAATTAGCCTCTACCTCAACCTTCTTTTGGTTGTTGTCACATATTAACAAAAATATGTGTCTGTAAACAAGATATAAACAACCAACATGGCCATCATCTGAAATACAGACTATTTTTTCAAAACTTTCAACTTGAAGAATTTCTACATTTTAAATGTGTTCACAAAACACCAAATTTGTATAGGGGCAGTTCCAAGCAAACAGGAAATGACTCCCAAAATTTCAAATTCATCTATTCATTGCAAATTTGGTATTAACTTGAAGCTAAGAACTTGAATTTTCATAATTTGCATAAAAATTGTTTTGTTATAATTCACTCATTAAAATTTGAAATTGGAAATTGAAATTTGAAATAATGATATTTACAAAATTAATATCAGAAAATACTCAGGAAATGGTGTGCTATGAAACTTACATTGGTACTGTATGTGATATAACAACTCCAGAGAATAACAAATAAGCCCAATTTTTGGGTTAAAATAATTTGTCACAGTTTATTGACCCCAATTAAATCTACTGAAAATCTGTCACAGTAGGACAGTGAATATTAATTTCCTGTATAACAGTGAATATTTACATTTGTCAAATTATTCCTTTCAAAGACAATAAATCTGCAGTGCTCTTTTGTTTGCAAATCTAGAACATCAATACCCTACAAACACATGCACAAGTAAGTTCACCTATTTCCCTTTAATTATCACTAATTTAACTTTGTCATGTTATAACATTATACTGTACCATGACATCCCATTAACTTGCACACAAATTTGGGAAATCCAGCTTCTTATTCCATTAAGTAAATGATTGAGCATGTTTATTACTTAAGAGCATATCCTGTTTAACATACAAGGCCCTAATATGTAATCAAAACACTCCCTGTGCATGCTGTCTAATATGAGCTACTCTGCATCTTTTGAATTTGATGTTAATCGAAGAACAGAACCAATTGAGGATTTTGTCCACCTCTACCCCAAATGTAGTTTGGGGTGACAAGGGACTGCCTTTTATTCATACAGTAATGCACCACATCACTGATTTCATCCCAATACATTGACACAACCTGTTGGTGTTCTGACCATTGAAGGTGATAATTTTCTTTCATTCGCATTGGATTTTATCAAAACTGCAGCTATTGAACAGTCAATATGTTTTTAAATTGATCACTCCATGAACAAGGAATATTTTTGAGAGAATACCTAGTTTGCAATATGCATACATTAAATTGATTATCTAATTCTACAATGTTGCTGTCATTTTACTGTACATTTTAACTTGAAAGCATGAAATATTTTTGTACACACTGTACATAGCAGTATTATGTATGTACAGTATCTTGTTGGAGAGGGTAAAATTAATAAGGTATGTAATTTTATTTGTATTTAGTTTTAGATGCAGTGTCACATGTTAATCTTTGAAATTTTCAAAAGTAGGAATTGTTAAGATAAGATTTAAAATAAAGCTTCACTGACTGATGGGGTGTCTGTGTCATGGTATAATGCTGAGTTAATTGTTTTTTATCTCAAAAAATTCAAGACTTCCTTATTTTATGCATAAGGAATGTTAAAGATTCATGATAGGTACTGTACAGTATCACCAGACGGAAAGGAAACTTTGGACCATCAAGGCCACTGGTACATAAATAATTCAATCATTTTCATCTGTGCCACAATATTACATTGACTTGTGTGGGAGATTTAATTGTCACAGTATAACAGTCATCGTATAACAGTTCCTTAGTCAAGTTTTCATTACATAACTACTTACTTAATGAATCAATTAGTACATGTTTGATGTCATAATGTACTAAGACATTACAGAAAATGACAAGAGTATTTCCAGCTTGGCAACTTTTGAAACTTCAGTGAGTTTTGTGCATACAATTTTAGGTGAAAAAGACATGTCCATTTCATGTCATTGTATGACGACCACGATTTATTATCCATATTTCATTAATATGATCATTCCAAAAAATTTAACATGCTATGAAAGACAATAGCTTCAGTTATTATGCTGTATCATTTGCCCATAAGGGCAATTCCATCAAAAAAGTCAAACAGTAGAAATATAGTATACTATTTCAAATTACAAGTGGTGGTTCAAGATACAGTAGCATTTCATTCTGTACTGTAGCTTTAAATGACCTGCTTTGTTTTTAAAGTTTTGAAGTCTATTGTAGCAGTAAGAAGTAGTTGTTGAAGATATGACATTAATTGTATGAACTTCAATTTAAGCCAATTTAACATCCATTTAAACAATCTGGAGATCCAAATTGAACATAAAGAGCAAAAACTCTTTACAGTATGTACAGTAGCATGAATCCAGGATAATACCACCTCACAACTGGTTATTTTCTACAGGAAACCGCCATGCCTCATGCTGAGATGTATTACTGTTCATGAACATATTTTAGCGTACTTGTGGTGACAAAAAATTTCAAACTGCACCATATTTCACAAATTTGCATCTAAGGCTTAACTCTGCTTATAACTTCACTTTCCTATTTGTCATTAACCGCTTGACTCACTTAGTAAGGAGTATGTGGCACCATGGCACATGTTTGCAGATGATGTGGATCTCTGTACAGTAGGAAGAAGAGAGACAGCATGGAGATAAGATTTACGGGAACTCAAGCACTGGAACAACATGGTATGAATGTTACACTGTAGCAGTTAGAAAGAATACCTGGTCACTGATGACAGTGGGATGGAAGACTGTACAGCATCTATCTGCGTACAAGGAGAACCAATCTGGAAACCCACAGAGTTAACGTACATTGGCTTGACTATTGAAAAAGATGGCAAGGAGGATCCAAGCAGGGTGGAATAGTAGGAGGAAAATAATGGGTTCTATGAGACAGAATTATGTACATTCCACATTGCAGGGACAGCTTTACAAGTTGAAGGGACAGCTTTACAAGATGATGGTATGGCCAGCTATTTTGTTTGGTATGGGAATAGTAGCAGTGAAGGAGAGAAAGGAAAAACAGACCTGTGGCACCAGGGATGGCGGTACAATATGAGGGGTCTATGGTTCCACAACCCTTTTTGTGGCGGGTTGGACCACAAAACTTTGGGTTTGTGTACAGTAGGTCTACCTAAGAAGTTCAACAAAAAGTGTCAAAATGAAGATGTTGATATTTTCAATGGGCTCTGAAAAAGGAGGATGAAGTTAGGAACAAAGTAGTGAAAGAGAAAATGGGAGTGTGGGAAGTGAAGGAAACATGTCTGTAATGGTATGGCCAAATCACAAGAAGAGATGATCATGTACAGTAAGTTAATGTATAAACACAGAGACTGAGAACTGGAATTTAGAAAAGAATAGATAGTATTGCCCCATCACAAAAAGAAAAATAGTGAAGTACTTGGAACTAGTATTTCTGAAAGTTTCTTTTCAAACTTCCCTGTAATTTTGTAACCCTATTTATAACTATACATTCATTACATAATGCCACAAGGAAACTAGGGTCATGTCACCATCTGTGTAAACTCCTGGTGGATAGTAGTCATGCAGTTCACTTGGTCGCAATAGCACATGCCCCTCCCCAAAATTAACTTTGTAAGCATGCAAATGAGCTATGTAATCCGCTCTGTCCATTGGATTACAAAGTAAATATACCTCGTTGCCAACGATAATGCACATATTAATAACTGCAAATTTGTAGCCAACCTCAACAATGACTGCAAGCCCATTTGAATAGGAAGCACCATTATATGAAACTTTGCCCACTGCATAAACAGATTCCATTGGTCCAACTAATGGCAGTAGTTTGACTTGTACGTCACGAGGCAATAGCCTAATTGGGAAGAGAGATCCTTTGGTATGATTGACAAAATCTTCAGTCAACAAATTTCTCTTTGTGCGAAAACTAGCTTGCATGAGTTCATGTCGTTGAGCCAATGTTTTGCAGAGGTTTTTCCGATTCTTAGTTGGCCTAGAAATTTCCTTAAAGTAGTTATGTTTGCCCTCAAAGCGTAATGTCCAAGTGTTAATGAGAGGCCCAAAGTTCAGCAGCATTTCTGGATAGTGAACCAAATAATGAAACATTGAAGGCTATAATATCTTAATAAACTTGAAGTTTCAAACATTCAATACACAGCGCGCCAAGCGCTGGAGGCTCGATAAAACGTTGGATTCAATAATATTTTAGCACTTTTACTCACATAGACTCCCTTTAAAAAACCGTTAACATGATCTGTTTGTCTTATTCTATTTGGCACTTAAACCTGTACTAAGGAACAAAGTAGAAATGATAACAAAAAGTGAATGGTGAGTTGGATTTCGCGGATCCACAATGGGTATACCTTGAAGGTAACCATGTAAAGCAAAACAAAATCAAATGTCGGAGCTGTTGACACTTCTCGTCGATAACATACATATTATCGTAGCCACTACGTATGCCCAAAGAAATAGTAAATTCTCCTTCCACGAGTATCTGACTGACCCCCCGCTTCTAGACTCGACGGCACCCAGGGTGTCAAGTGTTTACACTATGCGAATTGATGCAACGCAACTCCCCGAGACGAGATTATTCAGACGCTGCTTGCAACTAGTCGCGCAACCCAATCTCATGCGACCGAACATGTTCGGTGTCATGAGACCGAAACGTGGGATTGACCATAATGGCGGCGGTTGTCGACTGAATCACGTGAGGATCAGCGGATCGAAATTTGGAGAACTAGACGTACCTGTACGATATTATGAATAAAGATTGGTCAAACAGGAATAAGAGGGTCGTGGTATTAGCGAATATATCCAAAATCATATCATCGACCGGGTAAGAACACCATTTTTCGAGTGAATGTATTCACTTAATGCTGTTCGACAAGTGAACAGCAAGCACACAGTATGTGTACAATGGGCAGTACTACTGCACAGTATATTGAGAGTTGAACGTCACAATCTAGCGGGAACCGCTTCTACGATCTGTGACTAGTTGCACAGTGTGGATACCTTGCACTAAAAGCTAATAAGTCGTCAGTCTCTCACCGCGACGAGGCAATCTCGTCGCAATAAGTCGCGTCGCATAGTGTGGAAGGGGCTTTCCTGTACAGTCACCAATTCTTTCCTATGTGTGCACGTTCATAACCCCCCCCCCGGGGGCCGTCGTATACACTGTGGACCGCAATTCCCCTTGTGGTGCCCAAGCAAATACCAATTATCATCCAAGAGCCTCTAGTGGAATTGCTTCACACTCGGCAGATATGTACACTTGCACTGAGCAGTTTCTACAATCAACTTATTTACAGGACTTCCAAAAGTATCCATGTGTATGTGGCAAACATCAATATGTTTATCAGGCTTTAAGCTAGACCAGGTGTTCAAGAAAAGAGGGAGAAATAGCTTGTATATTTGAGACGGGTAGGGGGAGTGGGGATATTTTTTCATGGAAGGAGATATGTGAAGCTGTGTAAAGGCCATCTTGAGTTTTACTTTCCATATTTTGTCAAAGAGCATTTGTAATGGGAAACGCCACTGCCCCTTGAATACAGTCCCTGCTTTCTTTACACTGTTGAAAAATAAGCAAATTTGTGTTACTTTTTTTTCTCCAGATAGCAAGAAGCTACAGATATGATTCATGCTCGAGTACATCGCTAGTTTTCATTTAAAAACTTGATATGAAAACATTGAAATAATCTCACAGTTATTTGTAATTGCCTACTGAATAAATCCTATATTTCTCTAGTCCAGTGTAAACCTGACTGGTGGTTGTGATATATAGGCGATGCTATGGGTTGACTGACGTGGGGCTGTTGGAAAATTATATTTTGCAGAATACTGTGCTGCTGGAAGCCTTATGTCAACTTAAGTGAAAAAATCAATTTGCGTAAAATGATGTGAGCATTTCAAATTTGCAGTCGCGTAAGTCCCTGTTGTGCGTACATGATACTTCATCAACAATGCTTTAAGCAAGACATTCGTCACTGTGTAGGTGTAGTAACTGATGTAGATGAATTAGTTTGGCGTATCAAACAATTAGTTTACCTAGTCTAGTCAATCCTATTGAAGGGAAGCAAAGACACTCCTCACCCCAGCGACAGAAAAAGTTTCCGAGGAACAAAGCAATTTCGAAATTCTTTAGACAAATCAACAACAACCTTTGGATAAAAAACATATTTTTGTCTCTCCAGTTTTTGGTTGGCCATGTCTCTTTTGTGAAAGATTTCTCCTTTTATCCTCCTTGGTTAATAAACCACACACACAGACACACATACACACAAAGAAAAACTGTGAAATAACTTACAGGCTAATCTAAGGAGTCCGGTGATGGTGAGATTAATGTGGGCATTCACTGGAGGCTAAGCTTTGATCTTTTCATTTTTCTCTATCTGTAGGCTTACGGTAATATGGATAGTTGCACGAGATCTGCGCTTGATTGTTTACGTGATTTTGACCAGCACTAGGCTGCTTGTGTAAGTCCTTCCTGACCTTCAGTGCTAACGTCAACTCATGCATTATTTTCATTAGCCTTGCATGCCCACTGCAGAGCGCGAGGTGCAATTTGTTACCTGATATCCAGAGATCATCAGTCTTTTGGCAGCTCCCACATAAAAGGCAGAGACACTATGCTACACCCAAAACATTCCTTTAAGCTCCCTGATTGACGCCGTTTGATAAGACCTACCGTATAACGTTTAACTCAACCTACTTAACAGAAGGGCTGAAAGAGAAATTGTAACTCCTTAGTCTTAGCCCCAACAACCCACCCCTTCTTGGATTTCGAATTAAAACCTAGATAGTTCTTAATACGCAAATTACACGGGAAACTGCGTAGTCGCTTGAAATATCTCCTACATGTAGAACAGGTTTACATTATTGACTATCAAACTTCGTATATTTTGTACGTTACGGAGAAGAGGTTTTTTTCTCAATTCTATAGCTGTGATTGTAAACATGCATTGCACTGAAACAGTGTTGTTCAATGCAAACTTCATTCAACCTGCCTATAAAGCGCGTAGAATATCAATCCCGCCAATGAAAAAAAGAATGGAGGTATACGCCTTGGTGATTTCTAATGGAATAACTCATGGCATCATGAACATTGGGGTATCATCATACTTCGAACTAAGAATACGAACAAAATAGCTTAAGTGGTTCCTTTTAATGTAAGTCAAAAGTGTGGCCACATACCCTTTGCTTGGTATTGTATTTTGCCTGTATATGAACAAGGTTATGACTGCTACTTTGCAAAGTGTTTTAAAATCGTTGTTTGGTGAGAAATCAAGCCTCTGAACGTGCATACAATTTAGAGTAGATAACCAGTTTTGTTCTGTTGATGTGATGTAAACCCTGTCAGAGCATGGAGCTAATATTCACTTTGTAGTCAGAGGTAACAGGAAACTCTGCAAAAGTTTATGGAGAAAATATAACCCATAAGATTAATAAGTGTTTAAAGTCTGACTCATTGTTTACCAAATCTTGAAAGCAACATGGATGTTCGGAAATTTCTTTTCCGTGAACCATGAAGTGTTGACATCTAGTAATAGTATAAACAAACAAGTGTAAATTAATGGGCCATATCGTAAAGGAGTTCAAGGTAGATTTGCAAACATCTAAGATTTTAAACCAACGTATAAAACCTTGTTGGGCAGTTTCTGGTTTGTGTGACATTTTGAGGGGACTGCAATGGCTTTCTACCTTTCTAGTCATTTCTCGAAAATAAATGTTTTGGTGGTTGTAGCTATTTGTATAGATTTTCATACAAATTTGTAATTAAAATAATATACGCTGTAATTGGTGTTCGGCTCGTTACGTAGTCATACATGAAAAAAACTTCGACAGCCTCATTACCTTGAGAAAATAATGTTCCACTTTGACAATTTTTTTCGGTTTCCAAGAAGTTAATTAGGTAATTCAGATAGACTATTGCCTTTGTCATAAACGTTTTTCAGCCGAGCTTTTAAAAACTTTATTATCACTCAATTGCTTTGAATTAGTACTTACGTTTTGATTGCCCGGCGTCGGTTACCTTCGTTGTGACTATAATCTAACGAGTGCATGCCGGTAGCCAGTACGAATGCATGGACCTGAAATATTCGAATGTTCGCCACTTTTTAGCTTAATTACACTATTATTTAGTTACCCAATACATGACATGTATAATTCTTGCGTTCGAACATGAAAGAAGGTTTAAAATAGGATTTTTAAAAAGGAGTTCTTTCAGTTCAGAAATGTACTGGCGATCGTTGTTGTGATAATTAGATAGTTTGTAGGGCGCGGGGTTCCTCTAGCGCTTGACTTGACCGCAGCTATGGGTACGCCTTCTCACTCTAAAGTCGCCTTTAAAAACGACCTATAACACCATTTATGAGTTTTCGCTCACCTTGCATTGCCCACTTAACGCATTGAAACTTTCATACAAAGCCCTCTAGTGCTTTAAATTCCCCACCAGTAACTTCCATCGTCCCCCCAAAAAATAATTCAGTGTAATTTTGATATTCGGTTCAGAATGTTTTAATCCTTATCTTAACTCAGGCTTTAACGCTGATATGTTCGTAACAACGCACCAGGGCCCAGAATGTTCGTTTTGTGAAACATACTCGTTCGTTGCTCTTTGTACCAACCAAAAATCACAATCGTGGACAAAGTATAGTGGGACCTTACGTGACGTGTTTTACACAATCGATGACGTCAGGAACAGTCATCTGGACGCACTTCCCAGTGTTCTCCACAAGACGTTTTGTCCGGTTAAAATCTGAAGAGCATGCGACAGCGCCCAATCTTAATGCTGCCGCCCGCACGAAAACCTGGACCGCCAGGAGACAAAAAAACAAATACTACATTCACTTTTTTAAAACGTTTGAATTGTTCAATTAAAATTAAGCCCCAAATGTAGCACCATTTTGCATCTAGCCCACCTTACTTGAGCAAAAAGTTTTCGAAAGAGGGATGGGACCCCTACCCCTCAGATCCCTCGCCCAGGACGGCGATCGGTGTCATCTGTCAGATCACCAGATCAGAGACAAGCGCCCAGACAAAATTTGGACCTGTGGAGAACACTGTCTACCCTGCATTTACCACTGATATTTCACTTCCAATTTTGAAAGCAACGTCACATTGTGTAGTGCGCCCACAATGTACACGACGCTTAACTTACTGACTCCGTCCAATCGGCACTTTGTGCAAGGGTGGAACACATGATGAGCGATGGCGTTGCAAATGTTTTCATTTTCTTTATATATTCACTTTCTTTTGTTAGCTTTCTCTTTTTACCAGGGTAACCTGTTCATTCCAGGGGTCGAAGGATACAAATTAAAACAAAAAGTAAGAAAAGTAGTGAACATATAAAATTGATGTAAGAACAAACTACACAAGAGTAAAGGAATACAACATCACTTCATAAAGGTTCGGGAAAATAAAACAGTTAGACGAATTAAGCGGTAAAACATAAGATATAATGCAAAAGTACAAAAAATAAACAATTAAAAGATTTGAGGCAAATGTTAGAGGATGGAACAATAACAAAATAAATCAAACAAAAAACTAGAACAACAGCACTATACAAGATCGATATAGAAGGTGTCAAATCGTGCATTCAGATAGTAAATAAACTATACATAAACGTTCAAAAATAATGTGCAAGGCATTACGTAAAACAGAGGTAGGCTACCGTTTGCAATAAGTCATAATAAAATACTTTCTACGTTGCATAAAGGTAGGCGTCAGAAGCTTGGAGTTAATCAAAGCGTACGTGATAGCCAACTGCTTATAAGTCGTGCAACTTAAAAGAAGGTCTTAAAGAAAAAAATATGTATTATCTCTTGAAAATGCTCAAAGTTGTACTTTGACCTGTCTCCAAAAAAAAAAAGAAAAAAAGAAACAAAACTGCAGTTTCCTTTGTTTATGCAGTCATAACGGAACACCTTCAGTATTTGACAAACGGAAAAAAGCAAACAGACTTAATACCCCAAAACTCGTTGAACTGTGGAATAACATAGTCGGACGAATGTCACAGGGAAGCACAACAGTTGCAGTTGCAATCATTGAGTTGAAAGTCGTACCAACAGTTGCCACAAAACAGCATAATTTACAACCTTTAGATAAGTGAAAATTAATACTAAAATTTTTACTGAGAAGGTCTGATCAGTACAGTGTTGTCAAGGTAAGTGTGAGTGATGAATTCTGCATCTAAGATTTATTCATCATGTGTTTCGTTTATTCATAATATTTGTTTCTCATTGTATTCATTCATAGGAACAGACGGAGTTGCATTTAGAGCAACGGTTTTTGAAATATAATTAAGTAACAACATAACTTTCTTCAGACGATCAAGCGTTGTAATTGTTACCTTATGCATGCATATAGAAATCAGCGCCAGACCTAAAAAAAAATAAATAAAAAAAAATCAGCTAGGCTAAGAAACAGTTATGTACCGGTCAAACGGAACCTTTGAATCCTCCCAATCTCAAGTAAATTCTTGATTCGACACCAATACGACGTCGAATCTTTGACGTACAAAATGCCCTGAAATGGGAATCTTCGGTGAAGAAAAATACCGCTACAGTGAATCTGCGACGAACAATTGCAGCTTAAGAATGAATCAACGTGCTCGAAACAACGTCGAAATAATTAGCAGACAATCACAGCATGTGCAGTACGGCGAATGGGTATATATCAGCAAACTGGTGAATCTTTGACTAACAAAATTTCACGAAAACTGAAAACTGAGTGATTCTTTGTCTCAACTGTTCTTCAATAACCATTACATTATCGTAAGTGAAGGCCTTTCACAGCGATCGTTGATATCGGAAAGCCAAAAGGGCGATGATCCTACTTGAAAGTAGCTGGTGGGGAACAGAATAAGGATATAGATAGGCATGGATTTTGAAATTCCCAAACGATCATTCTCCTGAAGGAATCGAGTAGGAGGTGGAAATAGTGTTACATTGACCGAATTAATCTGAAAGGGTCAAGAGGTCAGAAAGTGATGTTCTATTTTAGTTGTTGTTCTATCCTTTTAGTCCTTTGGTGTCGATTGGGTAACAAGTGTTCTGTGGTCGCTCGTGATTTTGTTGGATTTTTCGAAGTTTGCTTACATTT
>WURT03561028.1:0-20962 GCA_009936505.3 Holothuria glaberrima | reverse complement strand
AAGAGGGGAAGAGACCACAATGGGATTACTTTGGTGTCATTTTGTGATATCTTTTCAAATGCAATATTTCCCTTTAACAGAAATAGCAATCCCATGGGTATTGCATCATACTAAGAATTCAGTTACAAGAGTCTGTTCTAACTATCCCTGCACCCAGGGGTAAAATAGATACTTATGAGGTATAAGCTTTTACCAGGTGTAGTATGTGACTGCAGCTGCATAGCTGCATTGCTTCTAAAACAATTTATTGACTAAGTGCTGTGAGAGATATCATAGCTGTTAAATGCTGAATGAATTAAATATGAAATGTTTTTGACACTATTACAGGTACGTAATCAGCATTGTCTGACACTTACTTTTCTAAAGTGCTACTCTGTTAATATGGTTACGATAATAGCTGTACTCTTGATGATATGACAGGTACGTAATCAGTATCATCTGACACTTTACCATTGTGCTACTCAGTTAATATGATTACGATAATAATTGTACTCTTGATGATATGACAGGTACGTAATCAGTATCGTCTGACACTTTACTAAAGTGCTACTCCGTTAATATGATTATGATAATACTTGTACTCTTGATGATATGACAGGTACGTAATCAGTATCATCTGACACTTTACTAAAGTGCTACTCCGTTAACATGATTACGTTAATAGCTGTACTCTTGATGATATGACAGGTACGTAATCAGTATCATCTGACACTTACTATACTATAGTGCTACTCCGTTAATATGATTATGATAATACTTGTACTCTTGATGATATGACAGGTATGTACTCAGTATCATCTGACACTTTACCATTGTGCTACTCCGTTAATATGATTACGATAATACTTGTACTCTTGATGATATGACAGGTACGTAATCAGTATCGTCTGACACTTTACTAAAGTGCTACTCCGTTAATATGATTATGATAATACTTGTACTCTTGATGATATGACAGGTACGTAATCAGTATCATCTGACACTTTACTAAAGTGCTACTCCGTTAACATGATTACGATAATAGCTGTACTCTTGATGATATAACAGGTAGTGATCAGTATCATCTGACTCTTACTATACTAGAGTGCTACTCCGTTAATATGATTATGATAATACTTGTACTCTTGATGATATGACAGGTACGTAATCAGTACCATCTGACACTTTACCATTGTGCTACTCAGTTAATATGATTACGATAATACTTGTACTCTTGATGATATGACAGGTACGTAATCAGTACCATCTGACTCTTACTTTACTATAGCGCTACTCCGTTAGTATGATTATGATAATACTTGTACTCTTGATGATATGATAGGTACGTAATCAGTATCATCTGACACTTACTTTACTATTGTGCTACTCAGTTAATATGATTACGATAATGCTTGTACTCTTAATATTGACAGGTATGTAATCAGTATCATCTGGCACTTACTTTACTAAAGTAATACTCCATCAACGCAGCCGCAGCAAAGACATGATATTTACATCGAGAATCTTCACGAGCTTTCTTGAAGACAAGTCTTGCTTCCTTAATGCCCTCTGCACGCCGTGCAAACTTCATGTACTGTATGTATGTCTTCAAAGAAATGGCAAAATAACAATCTAGAACATTTTTACATGAACATAGAGTACTACATAGAATTACAGAAAGTTATAAATCCGAATAAAGTATTTGTTCAGCACCCCCCCCCCAGCCTGTATGTACCCCAACCTCAATTATTTAAAAACCTTATAAGAAAAGAAATCTAGTTCAATTTTAAATGAAAGCACATGAACTTCGCTTTGTCGCTTTAACTGACAAATTTTAATCCCATAAGAGTTTTTCAGTTGTAGTACTGTATTCCTGTACATGGCTACATGCATGCTTAAGTTTGGGACAGCTCCATATCCATATGCTTTTTTATTCATTAGAGTCATTCTTCATGATGAAAGGCAAAAATAAGGTTCATTATTCATAACATTCGTTGTTCATGAAAAATAAATTATAAAAAAGGTTCATTATTCATAAGGTTTGATATTCATAATGGAGAATAAGGTTCATTGTTCATAATGGAAAAAAGTTCCAATGTTCAAAATCAAAAAAGTTTCATTATTCCTAATAAAAAAGGGTTGACTATTCATAATAGAAAAAAGGTTCGCTATTCAAAAGCAAAAAAAGGGTTCGTTGTTCATAATCCAGAGAAAGTTTCGCTTTTTCTATTATGAATATTGAACCTTTTTTCCTATTATGAATAACGAACCTCTTTTCAATTATGAATAACAAACCTTTTTCCCATTATGAATAACAAACCTTTTTTTCTATAATGAATAACCAACCTTATGAACAACGAACCTTTGTGACGATTATGAATAATGAACCTTATGCTTAATGATCCTATGACTAAAGAACCTTATGAACAGTGACCCTTATGAATGTTTCATTCACAAACAATATTGATTTTCACAAACAATATTGATTTTTCTGTTGCTGTTATCCATGTGAAATTAATCGTTTTTTGTCGTAAGTTTTTGTTTTTTTATGAGGGCTCATACTACAAGCTCTATAGAGCTTCTTTTGGGTTCCTCCTGAGTCATTTTCAGTTCTGTCATACTGTGTTATATTTATTAATTATGTGTATCAATTTTTGTCTGAAAAAGTGACCCGAATAAATGTTGAAGAAATCAAATCAATCAATCAATCAATATCGGGTAGACTCCTTCTGTTTACAGTAGAATAGACAACTTAATGGAGGTGCACTGGATTAGAAGTTAAAAAAATACAAGCTCTCTTCCTATCTCGAAACATTTTCTGAACAACAACTAGATAATTATTATGTTTGCAGTAGGCCATAGGTGTGCCATCAATATCATACTGTAGTAGGTCTTAACATTAAATGTATATGTTCATTTCTTACATCAACTCTTTATGTATTTACTGCTTGTTTTACAATTTTTCCTAGCCAAATCTCACTCCCACTTTGGAGAGCAATTGTCCATCAATTCTGTTTCCTAGTATAATAACAATGGGTTAATATGGAAGTATGGTAGATTGGAAGGCTCATAGCTCAAGCTGATCATATATCAATGGAATCATTTACAGAACTGCTGCTGTAACTATAGCAATATGTTTCAGATATTCGATGTATAAATATGAAATAAACCTGATTAACAATTGTCATTGATGAACAAATTGATGAATTTGTTGACTGTTAATGCTGACTGTTTCACCAGAAATTACTTCATATCATAAATTCTTATTTTGAATACTCAGGGCATCTATATGGTCATGAATGGGGCACAGTTAATGTGTAGTGTATGTGTTCTCAATACCCTTGCACAATCAACCTTATGCATATGATGTCACAGAGCAGAAAGTGCTCCCTTGTTTGGGGGAAAAGCGCATATCATTGCAAGTTCATGGGCATCACCAGACATTTTTAAAGGGGGGTCGTATTTTGTGTGAAGAAGGAAGTTATTAGTATAACGAGCACTATGGCGTGGAGTCCAGAGGCGAAGCCCCGGAAGCTCTGAGGAGTTTAACATTTCAAATGCTTATAATGAGATGAAATTATCGTAAATGTTGCTCGTGTGATAAATATGATTTCTTATTCATATAAGAGAGCTACAAGTGAACCCATTAAAAGTCTTAAAATGACAATGGCATTAAAACGTTTTTCTGTTAAAGTTGGGGGCCTGTCATGGGATCCATGGGCTTGGTAAAGGGAACCAACTGGCAGAATCCAGAGGCAAAGGATTCCCTGGACAAAACCCTTGGAAGCTCGTGGAATATAATGGAATATTCAAGATTAAAGGAAAAATGCAGTCACCCCAATCAGAGTTTGTTTGCCCCATCACTTTAGTTCATGAATGGCCTATTTTGATCATGTGACAATGTTTTTGTTTGTGAACTGTAAAATTTGCTTTTCCTATTATTTGAAATAGTTATGTTCAAAACGTCTTCAGAGGTGCTTGTAATGCAACTAGAGTAGATTTGCAAGAGTTTCCTGATTTTTCAAAGCAAATTTTGGGGCGACTGCCTATTGCCTTTAAAGAGGAAAAATATCTAACCTCAGATAACAAATCAAAGAAAAGTTTTAAGCAAACTGAACTCTGCAATGCAAAGAAATTAAAAAAAATCATTCAAATCTGCAATGAATAGTGTCTCTAAACTGCCTAAGGTATCAGGCTTTATAGAACAGAACAGTTAGTTTGTGCTTTGATTACAACTCTGCCCTTTTTTATTGAGATTTTAAGTCACTTTGAAATGTCAAGCATGCGCAAGTCCATTTTAATATTAATGTATACCCTATACTGACATGAAGCAGAGTACCCAATAAAACAAACAGAATTCAAAAGATGAACATCTTTCTAAGATAAACAATTGTTCCATTGAAAAAAAAAATCTTTTAAGAGGTATTTTATCAAAAGTACTTTTCATATTTTTCTATCATTTCTTACGTGGTGGTATTAGATATATAATTATAATACTATGGAAAGGTGTAGCTACATGTAATCTTACCTTTAACTGTTTGAAAAAGGTAAGGGGTGAAAATTGTAATTTGGGGGACTCGATCTGTAATTGCAGTGAAATTAATATTCGGCATATTAAAAGGAATTTATACTTTGCAATGACAGAAGAAACCTATTTCAATTTTTGGTACATCCTGTAAATGTTTCTGTAAAAAAGAAGCTCAAAGGGGGGTCATTTGCACCCCCCAACCTCCTCCTGGTGATGCCCATGAAGTTACACCAACAAATGCAGACAGCTGATTTGTCAGCCAATTGTATACGTAGGTAAGTCTACTACACAAAGATCATGCACGTGTTCATGCATGTGTGTTGCATTGTTTCCTCCAAGCTGATGTTGTGTGAGGTAAATGCATAAGGTCTATATGATATGCCTTCATTGAGTGAAGGCAGAAAAGTACAATGTCCAGTTAACATGTGATGTTGATGAAACACCTGCACAAAAATTGCTATGCTGTGATTCTAACTAACTGTTTTATTAAATTATCATGACAAAATCTGCCATAACATTTAATAAAATAATGAAAACAAAGGACTTACCAAGGTTGGATCCAGCTCTGTGATAGCCAACAATCTCTTGAAAATATTGTGAACTTTTTCATACTTCATGCGACCCTGGACAAAGGAATTCAAATGTAAAATAGAAAAAAAGAGAAGAATTAGGATACATGGAAAATATACAGAACAATAAGGATCAGTCTACTTAAGCCAAACTCAATATGGATTTAAAAAAAAACCAAAAGAAAATGCATGAATCAACAAAAACTAAGTAAACAATGGGATAAATCTATAAACAGAAAACATCCATCAACAAAAGCAGAACAGGAAGGGTGAATCAACAAAACGCTTTGACAAGTAATATTTATTCAAACAGATATAACTATGGATTAAGACATGACAGGTTCAGTGTGAACTGCAAGGTGTTGCACAACTGAACACAAATATAAGTGTCAGACAAATTTCTACTTAAGACGCAACTCATCTTTCTAAATAGTTCAAATTCTTGACACAAATTTATTTGCAGCGCCCTCTTCCTTCAAATTTCATGAACAGTGTTCAGGACATTACCCAACATAGTTTCATTGTCCAGGGCAAATTATTTCCTTCTTCTGGATGATGGTACATTAGCTTGTTTGATTATATACATCTACTGTTTACCCTGTTATAATATCAGAATCTTATTGTATGGTATCTCTGTGTTGTGCAATGTATGCTACATCTCATTGATCTGCACATGGTATTAACCAATCAGGGTGGCTGATGCACATTTAGAAGCATGTTTTGAATTTACCTTGTTTTCTGTGTCAATCAAAGTACTGTAACCTGCCATAAACTCAAGGGCTGCTACTATTTATGTGTTCTGGGGTGGTGTTAGTTTGTCTTTAAAGGGCCAATCATCTAGTCCTGCAGGGCAAAAATTGTCCCAAGTTTTCTTCAAGCCCTTCCTCAAATAACAAAAAAAAAAAAAAAAAAAAAAACCCAGACCCCACACAAAACTACAGAAGTGTGTGCTAAGTTTAAATTTATCAAGGCCATATCCACTGTGAGAGCTGCTTGCTATACATTGGGCTACTCTACAGATCTGCAGAATTAATCATTGACCCATCTGAGTGAAGCTGTTGTATGCATTTAAATGCAGTCAATAATTGTAAACAGAGATAAGCAATGGTTCCTAAATATGTTTGGGGTGATACAACAACCCCTTTAAAGAAACCACTGTAGGTAGTCTTCATTTATTAAAATGCAAAACTGACCAATAGAACAGAGATTTAAGTTTAAGATTCTGGATATCTGCCTGAAGAAATTTTATCATCATCTTTTCTGGAATGGACAAAACATGCTAACTTATAAATTAGTTACATATCATGTTTGCAATTTTATTGTGTTTTCAAGAGGAAATTGTTTGAGTGGACACTGTGTCTTGCACACACTGTTACAAGTTCCTGTAAACTCAAAAGTCCATTTGCTGAATAAACACCCACAATGCAACCTTAAACTCATGGCCAGATGTTTTTAAGTCCAGTGCTGCCTTAGATTCACTACTCTGTATAAATTTGAAAACAACTGAAACCAAAAACTTGGGATTCCTTGAATGATTTAAGGACAAACGGCCAGGCTATTAAAGATAATAAACAAGCTCATTATGTCTACACTTGTAACTTTATATTGCTGACAGTGACATATTATTGGTCACTATTACTGCTTTGCTTAATTTGTTAAACATATGAGAAAAGCATCTGTCACAAACATGTATTTGCAAGGTCCATGTCAAAGGTCAGATTTATCCACATAACAGAAATTGCTGTAACTATCAAAGGATATATCCAAGAAAATTGTTACTGTTTAAAAGAGAGGAAAGCCCTCTTAAACACAGACATAATAAATAGCTAATATTTATGTTTCTTTCTTTTTCAAGATATTATTATTTGCATACTGATACAGGATAGAAGACTTGTAACAAGTGTAAGTGACGAATTTTGACAAACCAAGTCCATAGCTGTTATCGTTTTATTTTCTTTACATATACTTTGTTCCTCATTTTATTTCCACATTAACCACACAAACATACCATGATGTGTGCACTTGTAAATTTATTAAATTCTAAAAATGCCCTGAACATGTTTGTTCGTCTGAAGTAATTTTATTGGTTAATGGCATCATGGCAAAAAAAAAACAACAAAAACCAATGATTACCTCTTCGAAGTCAGCATAGGCAAAATAAATCAACATATTACTCTTCATCTGTCCTGATATAGCTCGCTCAAAAACACTGGCTGCTTCATCGTTGAATACCTTGGCATTGTTCATATCCTGCAGAAGTATACCATAAAACAAAATATAAATGTTTAATAAGCTACTCAAACGGACATATTATGTTGTTGACAAAATTTGTGCTTGTGCAGTACCTTCAATACTTTACATCATTCAACTATCCAGTACAGAGGAATTCTGTTTGAATTTGAATATACTGCCCTCTAAACGAAGATTAAATCAGAAACATGTGTTTACCATTAAATTTGCTCATTGCAATGCAGTCAATTCAATGCTTCATGTACTAACATAACTGGTTCAGCCCCTGGTATATAAAGTAGGCATCTGGTTCACATATGTAGATTGCAATACAGACAGCTCCTAGATGTGTGTGTGTGTGTGTGTGTGTGTGTGTGCATAGATAATTATCAATGGTGTAGCCAGAGATATTGGAGGAGGGGAAGATTCTACCAATTCATGGGGGGAGGGGGGAACGTTTCAGATGTGGAATCATCATATATGTATACACATTTCTACACTTGCATTATCCACCAGGGAGAGGGTGGCTTCTGGGGGGACATGAGACTTGTGGAAGGGAGAGGGATCACCCCTATTTCCCCCTAGCTATGCCAATGATAATCATGAACTTTATGCTTAAAAGAATTACCAACGTTCTAAGCCATCCTATACATTGGGCAAAGAGTTTTGTGCGTTTAACAAAACAAAATGTAACAAAAATCATAAAATCAGTGCTTCCAATGGGGGCATTGTCATACAACTTATATACAAGCTTAATTAAATATTATCCATTGTATTAACCCATAGGCAAATGAGCATACCACCACTAATTTGTAGGTGATATCACCCCATCAGACATTTGATCTACTGGGGTTTAGCAGGAGTATCACAGCATGTATTTTGAATACACAATATAACAATTCTAATAGTTAAGAGTATCTCAAGTGAAAGTCTTGCATCATACACATGATTATCATCACATTAAAGGGAAAATGCAGTCCCCCAATTTGACGTAGTAAACCCTAGTACACTAGTTCAGGAATGGCTCTTATCAATCATGTGACAGTATTTTTGTTACTTATTTCCTAAATTTATGCAGAATAACTCATTGGTTTACCCTCAATATTCAATGATTTTACACAGAAACATTATGCAAATGCTTGTGAGAGAAATAAGAGATCTGTAAGATTAAGCAAATTTTTAAAAATAAACTTGGGAGGACTGCCATTTCCTTTAATGATTGTGCATTCAATTACTTTAGTTTTGCTAATGTATGAATTCTGATGGGGAGTGATAACACATGAGGCCTCAAACAACTTGTATGTTGCTTAATGTTTTTTATCACTACACTATATGGAATGACATTTAGTAAATATAGAAAAGGCTTAACATTAACCTTTGCCTGATTTTAATACTTAGAAGGGCTTTTTGAAAGAACTTCATAACACAGGTACAGGAAGCTCTTCTGGACTGGGGAGGATGGACATTGTTTCAGACTGACATCCTGGGGAGGGGTCTAAAGAGAGGGTATTTTAGGGTCTTTAGAAGCATGCAACTTTGTGCAAAATTTGAGCAAATTCTAAGTAAAATTATGGCAAATTTTTTTATACTTCTACAGAGGGAACAAAAAAGGAGTATGCATTCTTGGATTGAAGGTGGGCAGAAGCATGCTTCTGCATATCACAGTTGTGACTGGGGGATACAGGCCCCTCCCCACCCCAACTTCCTGCACCTATGCTTCATATTACTAAAAACTCTCTCTTCTTTAATCACAAACCACCTTTTTATAATAGCAGCAGAGAAAAAAAAAAGAACACTATTCCAACAAAACTTCATTATTAATGTGACAAATAGTCTCTTTTGATTTTCAAATTTACATCGAAGTGATCAGGTATGTAGTAATGTAGAGCAGCTTTGTTGCTGTCCTGTCCAAAGATGTTGTACTATTTATGCTAAGCCTCATTAAAGTTGTTTCCCATTGATCTATCCCTGCTTTGTAGTGTTATCTCCCATTTGTCTATCCCCTGTATTGTAGTGTTATCTAACATTGGTCTATCCCTGTTTTGTAGTGTTATCTCACATTGGTCTATCCTTGCTTTGTAGTGTTATCTCCCATTTGGTCTATCTCTGCTTTGTAGTGTTATTTCCCATTGGTATATCCCTGCTTTGTAGTGCTATCTCCCATTGATCTATCCCTGCTTTGTAGTGTTATCTCCCATTGGTCTATCCCTGCTTTGTAGTGCTATCTCCCATTGATCTATCCCTTCTTTGTAGTGTTATCTCCCATTGATCTATCCCTGCTTTGAAGTGTTATCTCCCATTGGTCTATCCCTGCTTTGTAGTGTTATTTCCCATTGGTATATCCCCGCTTTGTAGTGCTATCTCCCATTGATCTATCCCTGCTTTGTAGTGCTATCTCCCATTGATCTATCCCTGCTTTGTAGTGTTATCTCCCATTGGTCTATCCCTGCTTTGTAGTGCTATCTCCCATTGATCTATCCCTGCTTTGAAGTGTTATCTCCCATTGGTCTATCCCTGCTTTGTAGTGTTATCTCCCATTGATCAAAGTGTACAGACATGACAGCAGCTTTGCCATACATCTACATTTGCTTTGAAGGGAGAATTAAATTAACATTCATTTTCATTTCAACACAATGCTCTCAAAAATTTATAGACTACACAGAGGGCACAGGGAATTCCCATTCCCTTGTTAATGCACATTTTTTTACTTTCTCAACCCCAAGAGACTCACAGGAAATTTAAATTCCTATTTTTTAAAGATTTTAGACAGTACAGTTTATTTATAAGCACACAATATCCCATAGGTACTATGACATCACACACCCTCTAACAAACCATTACATTTTACACATTCATAAACACACAATCTAGGTATGTGTCTCTCAGCCTTACTCCAAATGTGTACAATAAGTCCATACTGGTGTCCTCCTCTTATAGACCTGCAACAAATGACTCTAGATCCCAACAGGACAACCAAGACCCTACCCTTGTCTTTTGTCACAAATCTGCCACAGCATGGAAATGAAAGATGTTAGAAAAGTTAAAACCTAAAGATTTTAAACAACTTTTACATTGCTTGTACTTTACAGGACAAATGGCAACTTTACTAAGACAAAAAATGAAAATAAATTGTACTAACCCCTTTCTCTGCAAAGGATTTGCTGGAGTTTTGTAGGAATAGAGCAGCTTCATACCAGATATCAGGATGAAAACCAAGGCATAGTAGGCATTGTTCATAGGCAAACATTACTGGAGGTAAAAACATAGAAATGAAAGTTTTAGAAAGAAGTGTATCATGTATATATCATACATTGGCTAAATATGTGTGTGACTTAAAGGAGTGCAATGATCATATCAGGCAAGGAAAGTCAGAATAATGAAATGGTGAAGGAGTGTGTGGGTAGGGGAAATTAACAGTGAATAGGGGAGGGGGGTATGTCAGCTGTGTAATTTTTTGGAGAAAAATCCAAGGGGAAAGGTGCGAAACTTCACAAATTCCCCCTCCCTGTAGTGACCACTGACAAACAATAAATGTAGATATATTATATTCTCCAGGTAATATTAAAACAAACAGCTAATACGTCTAAGGTTTCTAAAATATCAAGCAAAAACTTAAAGAGATATCTGTTTGATTTTCAACCCAGTTGTACAAAACCAGACAATGAAGAAGTACTAATACAAACCTCTTTTTGTGATTAACGTCTGATCTTCCGTGCGGAGGGGGTTACTTTTTTCCCATTGAATGTATTTTTTCCATAGTTCAACTTGTTTTACCTCTTCAACTGAACCAGCGGGAGGTACCGATGGAGAAGATCTGTTAAGTCCCTTTGTAAGAGCTTCATATTCCTGATGACATAAACAAACACAAAAATGGATAAGATGAGATCATGTACTTCTATATATCTGTGTCAAACTCTATAAGGGTCATCAGCAGTATTTCCTAATGCTGGAACACATTCCTGGATTTATTTACACAGGAGTAAGCCCTAGTATATTTGTTTTGAAAAGGAATCAAGAAAGCAGTTTGCTCAAGTTATATCACTTACATTAATTGTTTCACACACTCATATTAACCTGAAAAGTTTCCAGCAACTTTCTTCAGGTTACTTATACTCACAAGAAATGATTGCCAAACTTCTTTTTCTAAGTTTGAAAAAAGTATTTGTGAAGGTAGATGAAAGCAATTTTCAGTAGTTTCTTGGTGAATGGTAACATTAATCTGTCCATAACATGACTGTATGAAGAGCCAAGCTTGTTGATTTACTTACTTTGGCCACTCGCCTTGCATTCATGTAATCCCGACTTCTATCATCTATCATCTTTTGTGCTATGATTGGATTAATACCCTGGAAAGATAGGAGGAATGGTCAACATTCACCTCATTCCCAATTAAACAAATAGCCACTTACAGGAAGATAACCAGCTACATCATTCTATCATTGTTTTACATTGCTGCCATCTCCTGTACAATTTATCACACTATGCTATCAACTTACAAGACAAAATATAAAACTCAAGGGGGTGGGGGTGGAGCAGGTGTACAAACGTAAGGAGTCCATGGGATGAATGTGGGGTGACTTGCAGTACCCCTCCTGTGATGTGCATTTTAATTAAAGTAGTTACTACAAAAGTAAGCAGTTTTGAAGCAACTGGGATATGCAACATCACTGAGTAACCCCCCTCCCCTTTCCCATCCTTGCGATCCTCTGAAGCAACATGAAGATAAAACAAACACCGAAAGGACTATACCTTTGAAGACTGGATTAAAATGGTTTTCTTCAGGCTTTACAGAATTTCAAGAGCACATTTTCCAAAAGCACAAGTTTATACAAACCATTAAAAGCTTACCAATACTGAACACAACTGAAACATTGTATGACCCTTGACATATGTCAGTTAAAGTTGCATTAAATGTTTTCCTGGAACTACTCAAATGTATCAATGTGTCAATAAAGTTGAATTCATTTCTGCAATTTCTTTAAAGAGACCTGCAATTTTTTTAAAGAGACCAGGAATTTTTCCTTTGACGAAAAGCCAGGATTATGAATGAGATGCAGATGGTGAGATGGGATGTTCTGTTCATTATTGATGTGAAAAATATTTTACAACCTCATCCCATGCTCCCCTGTATGAATAAATCTGGACAGCAAAGCCTTGGGGTGAGGGGAAACTTACATTTTCATAAGCAGTGTATTCCTTCCACAAGACCTCCACATGAACCATGGGATTACACACTCCCCTTTGATAAACTCGTCTTACTGCAGTGATCCTCTGGTTTTCAGCGTATGAACCAACAGCTTCCCTACAAACCAAAGTAAAATTTAGCATCTAATATGTATTTCTTTGTTAAATTATTCTTTCCCAGGTGTAAGGTAATATAATTAAATTTCCATGTAAAATTACAGAATTCCTTTCTGTTTATTATTATAATAGTAAAATATTTTATGTCATCATAAACACCTTACAATTTGGAAAGATTCCAGTTGTGGCATTGCTATTAAATAATGACCAGCAGTTATTTTTACAAACTATTACAGGATATGACAACCTATAAATAATTCAATGCTAATAAAGGTTCATGACCTATTAGTCTACAGCATTTAATCACAACACCAGGCACTGTAAAACCAGGCTTACAGATGCTATTAGAAACAACTGCTTTACAGACATGACAAGGCAACTTTTAACCCTACACAACCAACCTATCCCAAGTTACTGTAAAATGCCTTACAATAACAATCCCAGCCAGCTTAACAACATTTGGCATCTCTATATTTTGTAAGTTGTTTTTAACAGTAGCAAAGCTAGGACATTCAGTCAGAGGGGGCAAGAATGGCCTGTAGGGGCATTATGCCTCTATACAGTAAAAGCTCTACAGGCGATTTGTGTCTGTCAGGGGGGCGAACAACCTCCCTGACTATATGGGCACTCCACCACTGCTGTCAAACAGTGTGGCAGACAGGAGTGAACCCTGAGTATATAAGCATTACTTTGAATCATTTTACAAGAATACTGAAAATCTTGCAGAAATATCTAGAAAGCAATGTTATTTAAATGTTAGTAAACTTTGTCCACAGTGTTCAATAAACTATAACAGTTTGCAAGTAGATCATACAACAAAGTATTAAACAGTCAAACAGTGCTTTTACTGCCTCTTGAAACCAAAGCTCACACTCTGTGGCTTGAATTACTATAAAAAAATTTTTTTCCAGATTCTGCAACTCAACTTTGTGATGTACAACTTTATCAAATAAATGTTTTATAAGGTGCAAAATATGCTAGGAAATAAAAAGGTGATGTTGAATTCTTCAACTCATATTTTATGATACTACCTGTACAACTTTCTTATGTTATTGCTTTCATACCATATACACCAACCTGGTGAATATTGGTATGGACTAACCAGGAGATTATCATTAATAAAAACTCCTGATTCTTAGAAATCTGGAGTCTGCGAGTTGATACTTTCGAGTCAACCATAGGCATTTTTGTTCCAAAGATCATGGGATACACTGATTTTCCTTCACAAACTGACCTGTTTACTGTACTTGTTCAAACATTTATTTCAAGTTTTCCCTTACATGCTAGACTTTGCCAATATTTCTTCTACTAAGTTCTCTCAAATTTGACAATTTCTTAAAACTTTTTAAAACTAATCTTTTTACAGTCAAACTTCTAGCAAATGATTAAAGCTGCTTGCAGTAGACTAGTTCCACGTGAGTTGATGTATATA
Organism: Holothuria glaberrima; assembly: GCA_009936505.3. Lineage (NCBI taxonomy): Eukaryota > Metazoa > Echinodermata > Holothuroidea > Aspidochirotida > Holothuriidae > Holothuria > Holothuria glaberrima. Next base: position 6,924 of record WURT03561028.1, on the reverse strand, counting down.
TAGGGACAATACCAGGTCTGTAGCCAGATAAGGTACTGAAGGGGGGGGGGGAGAATGGCTTCTGAAGGGGGGAGGGCAAAAAAATTTTCAGGAGGGCCAAATGTGTAAAAATGTATTAAGTCAACGGCAACTTGAAAACTCTAGGGGGGCGTAAAAACTTTCAAGGGGGGCTTTGGCCCCGCTTGGCCCCCTTGACTACGAGCCTGACAGTTACTGGTTAATGCCATTGCTAAAATTGATTGGATTGGATTTTACTTACACTCCTTTCAAGAATTGAATGTAATCATTCCAAATAGAGAAGGACTGAATGTCCATTCCCATTTTATCAAGTGCAAAGTCATAAGCCTGGGCCATCTTCTCCCTGTATGTAGCCAACCCTCCTTTAGTTTCCTTCACATAGTTCAAATAACACTTCCACAAATCAATGTTTAGAATCTTCATCAAACATCTTTGAAAAAGCTGCAAAAGCAAAAGTAACAAAAAAAGGAAAAAGCGCATGACGAACAAAAACCATATTCCAATATGAAAACATGACATATTTCAATGTCTTACATTATGCGATATTTTGTGATATTTTAATATTTTACTACAGGGTACTTTCCTAAGTTTTACCCTCCTTAAAGTGTCAGGATTTTAACTTCTACCCAAGTCATTTATAAAAGATATTACTTGTGTTCCACCTTTCCTATTTTTTGTTCTCGCAGTGTGACTATATTCTACAGTGACACATACTAAAGTAAATGGAATAATGCTGTTGCATGTTACAACACACTGAGAGCATCTTACAGCCTCCTCCTTTACTTCCCCATTCAGTCCCTTTTCTGGCCTATCAGTCACGTATTGCCTGGCAATTATCCATCTATTGTATTGTCTAATGGTTTGAACAGAACCCTGACAGGTACTGCTGAGATTTCTCCCCCCCCCCTTCCCTTGGGCAAACCAAAAATGTAATATAATAATGTACCTCTATGACAAATTTTTAAATTTCCTCTTACATGGAAACAATAGCTGCTAAGATTTTACCATAGTAACTGGTTTTAAAAATAAACCTTCAAACATAGGCTAAAATATCATCTAAACAATGCCCACCCACAAATGACGCAATGACCTTTCAAATCATGCCAAGATACTGCTTCATGAAGAGACTGTTTGTCAAAGACGTATTCAAAAATATTCTTCTTATTTACAAAACTACACCTACATGGTATGATAATCAAAAGGGCTAACAAAAAGATCATAATACAAGTGTTATCACTCCACATGAAAGAAAGAGGAACAAGTTCGGCTCAACAGTGACTACAACATAGGTTTCCTTATCATTAACCCAAAAAATACAACTGAGGCTCCTTACATGGTTACATCTCTATGTTCAGACATCTCTATGTTCCTAACCCTGAACCCATACCACTCTCACCCTAACCCTAACCTTACCCTATTAACCTAACCAATATCCTAACACTGACCTCAGTGTCTTTTGAAACACAAAGACATTGGAACAGAGGGCAGTCCCTTCTAGTTACATCAGTGATTCCTGCACTATTCTTGGTGAAAGGCAGTGAAGTTTATATGTAAGCTAGATTTTTAAAACATCAATATCGAAATTTATATGGATGCAGTAGGAGCTAAAAGCTGCCCACTTGACTTCTCACAACATGATGACCACTGCACTATACCCTAGCATATGCAGCTTTCACCAGCTGATTTAGAAAATAAAGAACCATTTAAATCATCACACAGAATTGCTCACTAGAGTATGATAATAATTAATGTGCCTGCTTTATCTACAAGCAATACCCAGTTGAAGATGACTAGAAACAAACATCATCTTACACTCAACTTCAAACCTTAATGAGGAAACATTGCTTTAGTTTTCAGGGAACTTCTATATTTTTCAACAACTTAAAGGGTCTAGGCTCATTCATATCCATGGGATGATTACATTTGCATTTTAAGGTAAATCATTCTAATTAGTAATTATGGGAGATGCTACAATCACTCACAAAGTTATGATATGGCATGGTTAATAGCAGCACTAGATGAGACATGGAAGTTATACCTGACAAAAATTTTGACAGACTAGGTTAAACAAGGCATTTGAGATATCTTAATACACATAAGATCACAACAAGGCACTTTCAAGTATCATAATACACATAAGATCACACATTTCCTTTATTTTATACCTTCTCCACTCTTTCATAATTCTTGTACTTCATCTGAAAATTAAAAGAAAGAAAGAGAAAGTGGATATTATGACATGAGTTAAAAGTAGAAGTTAAATGTTTGAGGCTTTTAAACTTCATGAACAAAGCATCACAATAGCATTTGCTGACAATAAAGATTGTAATGAACTGTATATAATGTGAATGTCATAATAGATGAGGAGTTGAATAGTTGGGTTGTACTTTAGGACAGCTTAATCATAAAAATCTATATTCATACCCACTGCAGCTATCTTTCATAATCAGCCATAAATATTGCAAACCAGAGGGTCAAAAGACTTACTGATTTCTTGCCTCTTGGATATAATTCAATTCAATTCAAATTTATTTTACAAATGATTTCAAAAGAGTACATAAACAACATTGATATATATATATATATATATAACGAAATAGCAAGAAATCATTTGAAGGACACTAGAAAAACGTTGACTGCCCTATGTTCTGACAACTGGTAGATAGAGGTATTGAATTATGTATGGACGATTGTTCTTAAGATAACAGATGAGGACAGAGTGGTCCGGACACAGTGACCCGGCTAATGTTACCACATAAACAGCATCAGAATAATCCCAGCCAGGTGATCCCAGCGGTGTGTCGGAACACAATGGTGCTGAAACATAAAATGGGTAATGTAATGGACTTGTCGGAACATAGGGGTGTCGGAATATAGGGCTGTAACCAGAGAAGTGGAAAACTGTCAACTAGGCTAGTGACTCAATATTTTAGCCAATAGTTTCCCTTTGACACAATACCATGATGAAGTTACTGTGCTCAAAGTTAGGTTGCCAAATAAAAATTTAAAATCCATGGGTATAGATCAAACAGATTGATATGTCAAAATTATCACAACTTAGCTTCTTGTTTCTAAATGGGGGCACTAGTTCATGCCAGGTGTAAGATCCAAAAATATCTCATATTTGACAAATCATGTGTACAAGGTTTTCATATTTTGGTCTTTGAATTTCAACTTTTCAAAAGATAAAGAGGTATTTCTACAGTCTGAGTACCAACACGCCAAAGGGTGAGGTTCACAAAGATTTCTTCTTAACCTCCACTAAATATTGTAAAGCTCATATATGCTAAATACGGAGTGACTAAGGGCAAGGTCAAGCGGTAACAGAGGGACATTTGACAGTACTCCTTACACATCTCATCTCTCTTTGCTTTAATTTGAAAGACTATTTCTGAATTTCTTATGTGGTCATATAGACAAGGACTTGCTCTCTTCATTACCATATTACAAATTGTTATTACTGTTTCTAGGGGGAATCTGTGGTACCAAAAACATCATTGTAATGGAGGGACACAAAATAAACATGTGTTTTCAAACTTTTTTTGAAAGAAGTCAAATCCACGGTTCTTAAATAATAACATTTATTAAACAAATATCATAAGGTGGCTAGTACATTGATTCATACTTTCCATGAGAAAACTAGGTAAAGATGTATCATATTACCAATTGAGACCCATTTTTTCGTGGTAACGGAGGGACAACTCCGACAGTAACGGAGGGACAAGTAATGGTCACTACCATAGGTGTGATGCATAAAACCTGTTCTGGCAGCTAAAGAAGTTAATATCAATATATTCATTCATACAGGTTACAAAAACTAATATTTGGACATAAGTTTCAGTGCTGATGAAGAAAACTGAGGAAGAAAAAGATGATTACTAAAAACCACATCACTGGCAGAGCACACTGTAGGCATACTTAATTAAAATACGGTGAAAAACCATTACACTATAAATGAGATTCTACACATAGGTCTGTGAATAACAAGTTTCATACTCTTCAGTTCATATTAAACAGAACACTTTTTAGAAGCCCCCACAGTACAGTTATAGCAACAAAGTACGGCTATCTTGAATGACAGCTCCCACTTGCATACATTACAACAACTTTACATTCATGGTGATTATGAAAAAGCAAGCCACAATCTTGAGCCACTGAAGTTTTCAAAAAGCTGAACTCCCATCACAAAATTTTTAACTAAAGCAGGTTACAGTGGTTAGACATTCATTGATACTGGACTTTACAGTAACTATTAAGGGTTTATTTCTCCACCAAAGACATACTTGCATTACATGATGAAGACATTATAATAAAATAATAAAGTACGGTACTGAAGGAAGTTGAACAACAATGGTTATCAGATTCAACTGCAAAAACAATCGTAAAATATACGCCTACAATAAAGTTCCTTTTTTAAGGAATGCAGTACTAAAAATGCAAGATATTAATTTTTTTGTGACGCATACTGTGAAAGAAAAGTTCATGTATTCAGTAAGTTGAAGAAACTTATGCTAATCTTCTCTAACATTAAACAATATCACACATAATTGTGATGCTTAAAGATTAACATGTCTGCAAACATTGCATATTTATGCTAGTTTAATTGGCCCTTGTCAGCATGCTGCTGCTAAATTAGACAAAGGGGAAACTTTTAACAGAAAATCCTTACTATTGAAGTATCATTTACTGTACACAGTGTACTGGTATGATTTGTAGTAAATATAAATGGCTGGACATAAAAAACACAACCAATTTCCCAATATTTAGTGTAGTTTCCCTGGTAGTATTTTGGTTGTCCCACAAATTTGTTAAAGACTTTTGGCATACCTATGTTAGACAGTGCAAATATGTGTAACTAATGTACTGTACTATAGGATGTTTGGATCAGTCCGATATATTTGCATGATGTTTAATAGGTGAAATTAAAGGGTCTCTTGGTATTTGGGACTGAATTCTGGAAGAGACTGTCTATATAGCAGATTTGGTAGAAGCAGTTTTAAGTTACTGTAGTTGTCTACCTCACAACCATTAACACTTGATATGACAATTTTGGGTTTCTCAGTGCTGGTTTTGGCATTCCCAAACTGTACTGTACGAGATGATTGCTACTAACAGTCACTGCACACAATATTGACCTGTTACCATCCGCTGATATCTGACAAATGATTGAAAACTTCTACTTAGGCTGCAGAATGGCTTACCAACAAGTGCACAATTCCAAGAAAACTGGCACCATACTGTACTGTTCACTGTAAGAAACCAGTAATCTATGCACAGTACTGAGCATTACACACTTGTCCCTCCGTTACTGGTAACGATGGGACACCTGTTTGATGGTTGTTTTTTCTAGTGTAAAAGGAGCCAAAGAACATGATTTGACATTGGTGTAAAGGTATATCCTTAGAAGCTGTTTTATACAAAATTATAAAATTTTCTTTCATTGGATTACTGAGAAATAGAAAAAAAAATATGCACTTTTTGGTAATGGAGGGACAAATTAGGCAATTAGTAATAACTGCTAATTAACAAGTTAAACACATTGAGTAGGAAATGTGGCCATAGTATGCTTGGTATTAACTGTGACTACCAGTGTCAAAAGGTTCCGTCTCCAAATCATTTTCATATGAGGAAAAAAGTGATTTTGAAAATATCCCTATAAATTTGTGGTAAAAAAGCAGAAAGTCAGTACTAAATTCAATTGCGCATAACTTTTGAATGAACTGGACTATTTTTGTTCTGTTAACATCATATTAAAATTCATCTTATAGCTATCCAGACATACCTCATATGACTATGTTCTATGTACTTTATGTTTTGACCCAAATGTTACATTCCCCTTGACCTTGCCCCTGACTAGAAACTTTCAATTCATATACATTTAATTCTTTAGATGTCACCTTTACAAAATTTCCAATACTTTGACCTCTGGTAGTGTCAAATGAACTTAAACAGGTCACCAAAACAACAGTGATCATATACTCCATATGCAGTATCTACATGTCAAGTGTGATGTCCCTTATGCTTACACATCTTGAGATTAAATGCTTACATGAAATTTTTCAAGGTTTTTACAGTTTAACCTGTGGTATACCAAGATATGACCTTTGACCTCCACCAAATGCAATAGGGGTCATCTTCTCAACATGGAATATGTACATAAAAAGTACGAGATCCCTCATGCTTGCTCATTTTGTAATACTGTGTTTATGAGTTTTTTTCAAGGTTTTCACTATTTGACCCTCAGTGACCCTAAATTACCTTTGACCTTCACAAAAATCAATTAAAATCATCTACTTAATATGTGCTATCCACATGCCAGCAATGAAATTCACTGTGGTTTTTTGTCTGGAGATATCATGTTTACCAGGATTAATTTTTTTGGTTTTTACAGTTTGACCTATGGTGACCCAGGTGAACTTTGACCTCTACCAAAAACAATTGGGATCATCAATATGGGGTATGCAAATATCAGCTATGAGATCCCTCAAAGCTACTCTTCTTGAGATATTGTGTTTACGAGCAAAGCGCCACATACACACATCCACACACTACTTCAAACAGCATCACATTCAACAAAGAATAAAACAGTAAAACAATGAGGCTAGGTGTTATCATGTATGAATCTAACAGTTCCCTAAAAACAATGTTGCCACTTGATTAAAAAAAAAACCCTTTACATAATTTAGCATATAGGGTAGAGTATGCTGATTCGGGTTTGAGTGACTGCTTTCCCCTTCCAAATATTAGTAACATTATTTATTACAACCACTAGAAAGCCAAAAGGCTTAGTGATTCCTTGCCATGTAATATATTGTAACAAGCACAAGTGGCTTATATGACAAGCATAAGATCCCACACAGTTATCCTACTGTACTTGAGATATCATGTTAATAATTCAAAACCTTT
>WURT03560917.1:0-20965 GCA_009936505.3 Holothuria glaberrima | reverse complement strand
CATCACCATCACCATCACCATCACCATCACCATCACCATCACCATCACCATCACCATCACCATCACCACCACCATCACCACCACCACCACCACCACCACCACCACCATCATCATCATCATCATCATCATTATTATTGGTGCACAATTTAACAAGTAAATGGTCACATACAGTCAACTAAATTACAGTGTCAGCCAGAGTATGAAATTGACTCCTGAAAAGGGCCCGTTTTCAGCATATGTGTAATTGTAAGTAGTACAAAAATGCATTTGTTTGAGATGATTCATTGTCAAATGACCGGCCCGGAATTGGAAAACCTGGAATTGGAATTGGCTCGGAATCGGAGGGTACTGGACTCGGAATTGGCCCGGAATGGTGGCCACTGGAATCGGAATTGGCTCGGAATTGGGTTAGGTGGACTCGGTTACAGCCCTGAAAACAAGGTTTACAGTAGACTGTTTGAAAACGGTTAGCGAGATATTGTGGTATCTCAAAAATCAAGAAACTAAATATGGCTGTGGATTAATAAAACTGCGCTGTGGGAGGCGCTAAAGAAGTTAAAGAACATGGGGGAAGAGTTATAAATAATATTTGTTAGGAAGTAAGAACCATAACTTTGATGACAATCTGACTTTAATGTGTCAAACACATAACGTTTCGCTATGATCGTCGGTACAAATTACCACTCAGTACAGCAACCCTTCTATAGATGAGTTAATTTGACAAGGATATAGTGGCGCCGATACCGAGGGGGGGGGGGGCATGGGGAGCGTTCCCCCAATCCGTTTCAGAAAATTTTCCCGAAAAACTTTTTAAATGACCATAAGGCTCGTTTTGAAGCTATACATTTCTCTGTAGGGGTTGGTAAAGGTGTCTTTCTGTATGGGTTATAAATCAGTTTTAATCATCTTTTATCACAAGTTGTTCACAAACTATAATCATTCTCTCAAATCCTTAGCAAAATATCAAAATTTTCGCGCTTCTCCACGCACTTCCAAACTCACCGCATCACTGTGTTTATTATCAATACCGTCTAAAACAAATTCGCATTATTCATCGGTAAGAGTTTTACAATCACGCCGATTGTTCGTAGGCACATGATTCATTACGGGGGCACAGCACCGCAAGAATGCAAAGCCGGGAAATTCTGTGGAAGACATATTTGATGAATATTGAAAGCTTTTACGAATTACCAGACATCGTAATTTTTTCCCAGGACGAATGAGTTCAAATCGATTTTTCAAAATGGTTAAAATCTGTTTCAAAATCAAGGTTAAGTTTATGACTCTAGGTTAGGGTTACGTTGTTCAGGGTTATTTGGCCTGTTCTTTCAAAATCTTTTGTTAGAATTCGAAAAAAAGGTCGAAAAGCTGTCCTTTTGGAGTAAGGGGCGTGGCCTATTTCCAAGAAGCTGATTCGTCCATTGGCATGATTTACCCTCATTCGTCCTGGGAAAAAAATTAGGCTACCAGGCAGAAGACTCGCCCTCTAATTAGCGGAAACATTTTGTTAGGGAATTGAAAGTGTCTCGGACCAGAGTCTTCAGGCAACTTTTGTTATGAAAATGATTTTTTATGCAAAATGTTGGCACGTTTCGTACCCATTCGTCACGGTTCTTACTCAATATATCATGACCATTATTAGAGCAATAATACATTATTCTGATTGAAACACGTTTCGGAAAAACAGAGATACATCTCCAACCTCTGCAGGGACCCGTTCAATAGAGGATCTTAGGAGAGGTCTAATACCATGAGTAACATATATATATATGTATATGTGGTTACATCTTTTTGGTATAACAGGTGCCATACCAAACTATCTATAAACAAAGAGAATTTCTAAACATGCACTTAATTGAAACATATGCCAAAAATACCACCAATTGGCATCTAAGCTACCTAACATAAACTGAGGTGTATTTAGGACATCATCTTCTGTAGTGAGCCCCCAATCACGGAACTCTGACGGCGCCACAAACATTTTATGGTGTTTTTTTTTTTTTTAGCAAAAAGATCTTATAATCTGACAAGTAGGATCCATGAGATGAGAGCTACGAACGAACGTGATAGATTTGCTCAAATCGAGAGAAGCCCGATAATACTGTCTATAGTTTTAGACGTCTATGGCTAACTAACTAACTAACTTCTTTTTAGTTTCGTCCGTCCGATTTGCGGTTGGGACATTAAATACAAATGTTTGTCTATTCTGAACCCAAGTATAATAGATACGTAATGCTGAGTACTCCTGCGTTTTCAAAGCAACATTCCATCCCCCTCTCTCATGTATCTAGACATTTTAAAAAGATGTACTGCTACCGTTTCTTCCCATTGCATATTTTGCCGCGAATTCATTTGCAACATAGTGTAAGAATCTCCCTTCTTGGAAAACGTCGTCGATCCCTCCCCACATCAAGGTAAGCCATCTGCAAAGGTACTCGGTCTTAATGACATAGGAGCAACGATGACGTCATCGGAGGTCATTAATCACATTGAAGACCGGGCATACTGTGTTTATCACCACCCATAAAGTTTCCTAAAAATTGAAAATAAAACCGCAAAAATGGCCTACCGTTTTGCGGCAAAATTTTAAAAACCAAATTCTTATTCTCCCTATTATTTGTCTGTGCTATTTGTAATCGAGTTAGTATAGCATCTCACAGCTTGAAACAGACGTTTTCAAAAGCGTGTAACAAACCATTTACCAGCAATATTTTAGTTTTTAGAAAGCTGGAAAAATGTTCTGCTACAGTTTCCCCGTTGCATATTATGGCGGGAATTCATCTGGAACAGGTGATAGTGCAGGAATCTCCCTAATTCTTGGAAAACGTCGATCCCCTCCCACGTCGCGGTAAGCCTTTTGCAAGGGTTATTCGGTCTTCATTATGTAAGAGCAACGATGACGTCATCGGAAGTCATAAATCACATTGAAGATCGGACACACTGTGTTTATTACCACCCATAAAGTTTCCTAAAAATTGATAATGAAAGTTAAGAAAGTAGTCAACCGTTTTGCGGCAAAATTTTAAAGACCAAGTTCTCCTTCTCCCTGCTATTTATCTTTAATATCAATACTCGAGTTAGCATACTATATCACAGCTTGAAATAGACGAACATTTTGACCCACGCTTAACGAACTTTTAAGGAATCATTTGCCATTGATTGTTCGGAAAACATTTTTGTGAAACAAGCCTCCCCCCCCCCCCTCCACTTAATCTCTTGTCAGCTGTAAGTCTACAAGCTGTATAACAATTTTCTGCATCCATATTTTATCCCTTTTTCCCCTACCTTTTCATTTTCTATGAAGCCCGATTTTTTCCAAATTTTTGCCTAAGCTGACTTAGAGACTGCTTTTCGCTGTTTCTGATATTTTGTTTAGTTAAATTACCTGATTTGATCGTGTGCTCTATGGCACCTAGAGGTTTACCTACGACTTTGCAAGGCCTAAAAAGGTTATTTCCGGCGATTTAGATGGTATTTTAGCCAAATGTTTCCGTATCCCGTGCACCATCCTATGTTCACTCTTCCATGAATGGTCTCACCCTCCCACACGACCTTATCCCTCTCTCAGTCACTGTGCCTAACTTTGTGAGTAGCTCCTGGTTTTCGGTTGATTAGCTCTCAGGGTTTACTTGATAAGCATTTCACGGTTTTTGTTCATCAAGAAAATATCGCGAAAGTGAAGTACTCATTTACCTCTTCACGCTTTTATACACTTGAAATAAATGTCCTAAGGCTTGCTTTGCTTCGCATTTCTCAGCCTCAACGGTATGCTAGTTGACTGCAAGACTGTTACTGATAAGCATTAAATAGTAGGCTCTTTGAGATGAATGAAAAATACAAAATAAAAATTAAAAGTAATAAACTTAGGCGTACAAGGGGCGAGCTGCAGCCCCCGTTTGTGCAGAAAATTTGCTATCATCGGGTAATATATTACTTTTGGGCAATCATGCATTAAATTTCGGACAAAAATCTGGCATCCAACCTTCCTTCCCCAGTACGAACTATAAGTAGTCCGTGATGCTGATGAGTACAAATGTAACTCGAGGGGGGGGGGTTGAGTCAGACATGTAATCAAGTCGCGACTAGAGTCACAACCCTCTGACTCTAGGTGACTTGAAAATTTCTGGGGAATTTCCCCTCTTGAAATAACACAGAGATTCGAGTCGATGACTTGACTCGAGTCGCTAAAATAGTAGTAGTTGACTGGACTTGCCGAGAAAAGAGCGACTTGACTATATCTCTGAGTTGAATATCTCGTAATGAGACAATTGAAAAGCTTGATAAAATCGACAAAATTTGCAAGTAGTTAATTGTCGTAGCAAAGTACGTAAATTGATCATTTACAAATATATTTTTTCATTGTTGTGTATGTGAGTAATTTATTTTATATATCCAAATTTAATAACTTGAAAGAACCTTTAGATTTCAAACGTGTAAAGGCCCAGTCACATTATTGCGGGCAGGCTACACGGGCTTGTTGCGTGCATGGATTTTGTTGCACGCAGGAAAATTTCTGCGGGCAGGCCAAGGTTCGGATGGCTTTCGCGTGGAATTTGCTTGCTGGATGCATGGTACTTGCGTGGGTCTTGCGTGTGCTCCGTGTGACGTGCGTGCCAAGCGCGTGAGAGCTGATAGACTGCTCCGTGTTAGCTCCGGACCACAAAGCGGGATACCTGCGTGCCAGCTACGTGACACTTGCGTGAGAGTTGCCTGCAAGGCGCGAGGGTTGCGCGTGCCGCTAACGGGTATACAAACGTAGGTCGGGTGGAAAAGTCATCACTTCTAAGCCATATTTTATAGTGTCAAGATGCCCCGTCGGTCAACTCCTCAGTCATCCAAGGAGCGCACCAAGGGTCGCAAGGGCCGAAATAGTTCTTTGGTATCTTCGGGGAGCCGGCCACAAACAGTATTTATTTTTGTTGAATACAAAATACAACACTATGTGTTATTTCGTGCCAAAATACACATTTTTAAATGCCTTTGAAAAGTATACATTTTATACCGTTCATTACTACTTTTAATGATGCTTATCTCGCGGAAACACTTTGACATAATGTCGTGTGTGACTGTGGGACTCTCCAGCCAAATCGCATGCTGCGGTTCTTTGCACCTGACGCCAAATGTCTCAGTGTAAGTGCTAGTTTCAGTCAAGGATACAAAGGCTCTCGAAGAGATGAGGTTTGCTTGGTCACGCGGGGCCCCAATGTCAGCAAAAGTTCGTCGAACATTTCTGGGGGCATCCTCATGAAATTCACAACTGATACTTCGTCCTCCCGCCGTAACTCCACCATGAGCTGGGCGTACAATCCAAATCGTCTGCGTCTCTCGGGACGCAACCACCCCCGGGTCGACCATCTTCTTCGCCTCCTCCTCCTCTGATCCCTCCTTCTTCTGCTGCGATGCAGCTGCACTTGTACCTGCGTGAGGCCGAGTTGTACCTCAATGATGCCTAGTTGATACTGAATACGTGTCCTGTTACCATCCTGCAGAGAGGTCTTCTCTCTTCAAAAGCAGACTGACAACTGAACGAATTCCTCTGAGGGGACTATTTACATGGCAGAGGTAGTCGCAGAACGCCAGCAACTTGCCCGCAGACAGCCCTCAGATCACCAGCAGGCAGGCAGTAACTGGCCCTCAACATGCCCTCACTTTCCCCGTGTGCCTCGCTCTGTGCCGCCAGAAAGGACGGGCTACACGCAAGTTGGCAGTACCAACACCGTTCCTTGCCAGCAAAGCGCACGTTCCATGCTCGCATCTGACACGCGCTGGTGCGAAATTGCCACAGGTCCACTACCAACCTACTGTCTTCAAGCGGGTTAACTACCTGTGACTTGCGATCGCTACGGGCCTCCTGCTGCTGTTCTGCGTGGCCCTCTGCAGGCAAACTCACGCAGCTTACCCGGACCAAGTTTTGAGCATGTTCAAAACTTGGCTACGGGCAACTCTTATATCTGTGCGCACCTGCGGGCAAGTACTGGCAAGATCCGGGCGAGATACTGTTAGATCCGTGCCATCTGCGGGGAGCTGCGGGCAGCGAAAATTGGCACCCGCAAGTTGCACGCAGTGCCTGCCCGCAATGTGACTTGCCGTAACAGCCTAACATGGACAACCGCTGTTTCAGACGAAAATTTACATAAAGGTGACGGGTGATTTAGTTTATACATACACATTTAATTACATGAAAATTTAATGACACAAAGAACCTACTTAAGATTAGATTTCAAACGTGTTAAAGCTTTATGTACACCCACTATTCCAGACGGAAAAGGTGACGCGTGATTAAGCAAAAAAAAGTTTAGTAAGCTTTTTTTAATTTTTTGCCACTTATCGTTGTCTCTTATCATTTCCTAGACAATAATGGTAATATTGCATATTTTAAATCACATTTTATGAACTGTTCTGCCTAAAGACTTATCTTTAAAAATGTATTTAAACCCGTGGAAATAGTTAAAAGAAAGTGAGAAGGCTTGAAATGTTAAAGCTACATGATTTGGAAACTACCCAAAAAAACTTTAAATATTTTATTTCTGTTACACACATCTTACAGAATTTGCCACAATTTATTTTTTGGGTAGAAAAATGAATTCAGGGCAACAATCTGAATTTACCATCTTTCCACTGGACAAAGTTGTGACGATTTAGTTGTGCTTATTATCACAACTAGGACAATGTGTTGTAACGGATATCATGTCTAATGAAAGAAACAGTAGGTAGCTGCATCCTATGTTGTCAGTGGCGGAGGTAGGGAATTCGGTCAGAGGGGGCGAGAATGGTCTCTAGGGGCGCTTTGAAGTAGGTAGATACCCTATGTCTCTATACTGTAAAAAGCTGAAAAGGGCTTCGACAGGAGATTTGAGTCCGTCGGGGGGGGGGGCGAACGACCCCCTGACTATATGTACGATCCGCCACTGTTTATTGTCTTTTGATGAAATCTGTTTTAAAGGGCACTAAGCAGATAAGTATCAATGCACTTAACATCCTCCTGCATGGCAGCGACATATAATCCCTCCCGGTTGTGCATAATCCCGGTGGTACATAGATGGCCACAGGTGGGGATGGGCTGGACCATTGGACTATTTCTTGGGGGAAGGGCTGTGACAGGTGAGTAACTACCAGTTTATGGGGAAGACAAGAGCCTAAACTTAGAAAGTGTGGGATGCACTCTAAAAAGGTCCAGTTCAAATTGAACCGAGAATGGGCATTTAACCGAAAAGGATAAAACATTTGACAAGTTTCGGATCAAAAGTAACCACTTTCTGTTCAAAATGAACCAAGTCTAGTCAACTATTTTGCAGGATTTAAGGCTTTCACTTTAACTCTGCAATTAATTGTGACAAACACATTTCTAGTAAAATTAGGACGGCTTTTCACAACATCCACAATATCAAGAAGATTTCTAAATATCTCTTGGCAGCTTCCGTGGAACAGCTCATTCATCTGTCCATGAATTAGTCTTTTCTCACCTAGATTATTAAAATTGTTGTACGGTCTACTAAAATACCAGATTCGGAGATATCAAAAAATTCAGAATTTTGCTGCCAGATTGATTTGTGGCACCAGATACCCATAACCACATCACTCCTGTTCTAAAGAGTCTACACTGACTGCCAATTGAATTTAGAATACATTACAATATACTCACCCTTGTGTATAAGTCAGATCATGGTCAAGCTCCTATTTATTTACAAAACCTGTGTAATAGGAAGACGTCTACCTACTCATTGCATATAGTCGTGACTCGTGTCAGCTTGTCGTTCCTCGGCCTCGCATTAGGCATAACACTTCAGGGGACGGGCCTTTGCCTATACCGGGCCCGTATTGTGGAATTCACTCCCTCATGGAATCAGAGATTCACCGTCTTTTGTTTTGTTTAAGAAAAAGTTGAAAATTTATCTTTTTGAGTTAGCTTTTCGTTGATTATTAATTGTTTTGGCAGTAAGTAAGAAATTTACCCGTTGGTATTGCTTTTTGCTGTCTTATTGTGAAGCACGACTGAGCATGCTAATGGTAGCGCGCTATATAGATATTGAAATGTAATGTAAGGATTTCGGTTCAGTGCCCATTTGGACGGATTTGGGTCAAATCTGTACCGGGCGTTTTTAGAGTTTACGAACTTGTGGGGATTAGAATGAAGCATTCAACGAACTTGAAATGGCAGTGGATTCGAACGAATAAGAATACAAGAGTCGTAAATTTATTTATTTTTTTTTTGTTAAATAGCTTAACGAGTTCTGGCTGTAAACAGCACGTCTATTTTGGTAATGTGTTGGACTTGTGGGTGGGAAAGGGAAGGGAGGGGGGGGGGGGGGGATTGCGCTTAATTCCGCTCAGAATGTCCTTCAGAATGTAACAATAAGACAATCACGATGGGTGCGATGCATTTCCGAGATTTAAGTAATGTTTCATTTCATTTTAAACAGCTGAATTTATCCATTATAAATAAAAATGGATCTCATTGGGAAGCCAGAACATTTTGTTGATTTCTTGCCGAAGGCAGGCAAGGAATCAATGCGATGGTGGCGTCTTGTGTGTATGTGACGCTTAGCTTGTAAACACATATCTTGAGATAGCAATGACGGACACTTTTCATATTTGGTATATAGATTTTTCATATTAAGAGGAAGAACCCTATTGTTTTGGTAGAGGTCAAAGGTCATTTGAGGTCACCAGAGGTCAAAAAAGAAAATCTTGTAAACAGGATATCTCAAGAAAGCAATGACCCAAACTTTTCATATTTGATATATAGATTTGTCAAGTTAGGAGAAAGAACACTATCATTTTTGGTGGAGGTCAAAGGTCATTTGAGGTCACCAGAGGTCAAAAATAGAAACCTTATAATCATGATATCTCATGGTAGCAATGACCGACACTTTTCATATTTGGTATATAGATTTTTCATGTTAGAAGAAAGAAGTCTATTGTGTTTAGTGGAGGTCAAATGTCATCTGAGGTCACCGGAGGTTAAAATGTAAAACCTTGTAAATGGATTGTAAACACAATATCTCAAGATAGCAACGACGGACACTTTTCATATTTGGTATATAGATTTGTCATGTTGAGAAAAAGAACCCTACTGTTTTTTGGTGGAGGCCAAGGGTCATCTGGGGCCACGGGGGTCAAACTCTGAAAACCTTGTTAACATAATATCTCAAGGTAGGAAACTTGGATAGATTCGTATGTAGCATGTGGATGCGTTATGGTGAGAAGAAGAACCATATTGTTTTGAAGTGACAGGTCATCTGGGGTCAAACTCTGAAAACCTTGCTAACAAGATATCTCAAGATAGGAAGCTTGGACAGATTTCATACTTGGTTCATGGATGCTTTATGGTGAGAAAAAAAAACCATGTTGTCTTTGGTGGAGGTCAAAGGTCATCTGGGGTACACCAGGAATCAAACTTTGAGAACCTCCTCAAAACGATTTCTCAATGTAGGAGGCTTGGATAGATTTCATACTTGGTACATGGATGCTTTATGGTTCGAGGAAGAACGTTTTTGTTTTTGGGAGGTCAAAGATCATCTGGGGTCACCAGAGGTCTGAAAGCAAAACTTTTCAAGAATTCCCAAGAAAATCCCAACATTTTCTACAGCAAGGAATCACAAGGCCTTCTTGGCCTTCTGGTATTAAAATCCATTACTTGAATAGGGGAAGGGTTGTAATTTTTCCTACGGAAATTTTCAGTGTGTGGAAATGGGCTGGCAAATATTTTGCTGTGACTCCCTCCCCCCCCCCCACCCGTTCCTACGCCACTGGACCAACCACCATGAACTACAAAACAATAAAAAAAAATATTAAACTCACGTTATTTTCCATTTTATAATTTTCGCTAACATTGTTATATTCACGATTAAAATATTCGTGATTCGTGATTATGGCCCTCTCCTTTTCCCTTTGTTTTGACCACGAAAGGCTATCACTGAACACTAGTTCTACACCCTCACGTTCAGGCAAAAAGGAAAGCTTGGAAGGGCTTCGGAGAAAGTTACATGAATCACCTCCAGGGATTATATCAACTGGCTGAACGGAAGAACTTTTTGTATTCAGCTCATGTCTACGAAACTTTCAGACGGAAGAGTGGCAGCCCAGGATGGGAAGGGGTGTGGGGGTAGGGGGTAGGGGAATCCTTAGAGTCGCTACGCAATCTAGTAAGCTTTTCACATGCCCTTGCGTATCTTTAAATGAGCCTGTTTTCAATTGATAACATGTAACTTAACTTATTGTGAGCATGATGACAAGAACGTTATTAGCTCCAGGGGTAAAATGTATATTTGAATTGAATTTTAGTTGTCGGGACCGTCATTTCATCGTGATCTGATAATGTACACGTTATTAGGACGTCAAATGCGTTCACATGAATTGATATGTTGCGTACCTCCCATATGAGAGGGGGGCTGAACATTGATTAGGACCGCCACCCTGGGAGAGGGTTTGAAGGGAGAGGGTTTCTCTCCCCTTTGGAAAAATTTTTGGATATTTGGGGGTCCTTAGATACAGTTTGGTGCACCATATTGGGTAAAATGTAAAGAAAGGGCACTTAACAGATTAATGCAAATTTTTGACAATTTTTACAAAGGAAATATACAAGGAGATTTTGTCCCTGAATGGAGGGTGGAGAGCATACTTCTACCCCACCGTATTTTTGCTTTAGGCTACCAGTCCCCCTCCTGCTTCCTACGCCTTTGGTACCTCCCTCGGAATGACTAACTGTAAGTTACATTTACCAACAATTTGTCAGTGTTGATGCACAAAACATGTCACCAATATCTTTCCCCTCCTGAACAACAAGTGACGCTTTGACTAGTTAATTCTAGGCAAGGGGAGGGGGAATGGGATGGAGGAGGAATTTTTCCATGAAAGTAACTTTCGGCTCAGTTAGTCAGTAGCGGATCCATGATCTTTTTACGGGGCAAAGTATGTGATGTAAGTTACTTTACTATAGCGGCCCGTAAGGGCTGTACCTATGAACGGCATGGAGTTAAGGGACCTGCCTTAGGACCCTTGCTTTGCAAGGTTCACCATCGACTTGGGAAACTACATACCGGGACATAGCTTCTCGTTAGCTATGACAATGCAACTTATTTTAATTGTGTCCCCCTCTTCGCACTTGCCACTGGGAGTCATTTGAAGAAAAAGTCAGTTTTTCGATGAAAGTATTTGGACTGAAGAGGAAAAAATTGACCTGTACCCCAATGGGAAACCTTTTAGAGCAAAGTAGTTCAGAATACTTCTACAAAAATCAGTTCAAACGAAGTAACTCTTCTCAGGCTGCCCGCCAAAGTTTGGACTCATTTTAAAATGTTTGAATCTTTTTAAACATAATTTCCCCATAAAATAATGTAACATCAATTGAGGAGTGGATATGTTTCTTGTGACCCCTTAGGCACAGAGAAGGGCATAGCAGTTTTTTTTTTTATTATTGGTGTATATGTTAAATAACCAATCCGAAAGATTTTCCTTTTCTTAGGAGATACAACTGAACGAAGAAAACAGATGAAAAACATATATCTTGTATTATAAGAGACTTTAGTACTCAGCTTTTAACTGACAAATTTGAGTTTAGAACAAAGTAAACACGTATACTTTGACCAACCTAGTGCATAAACACAATAACACACATGTTGGCTGACAGTAATAGACGTGTTGGGAAACTCGGCACATCCGGTCGGGTCACAAGGTCAAATATACCATGACAACGGGCAAAGACTCTGCATGCTCAGTGCATTTATATAACACCCGAGCTGGGGGCACTGTTAGCGGACGCGTGGTCACGTCACTTTTGACCCATTCCCATAAACACTTCTATTGCAACTACAGTCTTGCAAATACAGTGTAAACTGAAATCATTTTCGTTTCGGGAATACCAAGATGCATTTGCACAGTGGTAAGGCAGATGAAAAAGTGGTTTTAACAGTACGATTGATGAGGACAAATTTACAAAAAAATAGAAAATAACCATGTAGCCTTCACCAGGGCCGTAGCTTGGGCGATATACCTAGTTGGCAGTACATGACAGCATCCAGTAGCGTACCTATAGGATGGTTGGTACCCAAGAAGAGCCTTTCTTTATCACCCATTGCCTCCATGAGGGGGGGGGGGGTCTTATAGGAGACGTCTAAATGGAGGACGTGACATTTATGTAAGGTCGCTTCAATGAAAATTTGGGCTGTCTTTGAAAACGCTTTGAACTGACTATATGTTAAGAAATTTTCATTAAATGTCTTCTTCTATTTAGGGCGTGTGTTAAAGCAGGGTGACAGACCTACTCTTTGAGAAATGTTCCTGTATGTAAGATGGCTAAGGTGCAAAATTGTGCTATTTTTAGGAAAGCGTTGAACTGCTCACATGTTTACAAATTCTCAATTTTAAGTGTCTTTTCTATTTTCTTTTTGGCTGATTGTAAGGGAGGGGTGTTGTCTAAGGCCCCTCCCCTTTGAGAAAACTTTGCCTTTGTAAGAATGCTTGGATACAAAATGTAACTAACTTTGACAAAGCTTTGGAATAATTATATTTTTTAGAAATTCTCATTATTAAGGTTTTTTTTTCTTTCTTTTTTTTTTTTTTAGCATGACACGGTGCGTATCTTCTTAGTGCGCTACTTGAAGGCCACCATCAGTTGGCGTGTGGTTTATAGGCTAGGTCTAGTTTTGTTAAAAATGATGCTTTCTAGACCTCTAAAGTTGCATTTTAACATTTATGAAACTTCGTGCTTTAGAAATAAGAATTCAAGAAGAAAAATTTAACTTGAAAAACGCATTCAGTAAAGTCACTCTGTAGGACAAAAGGGGAAACAAAATTATTATACAAGACCATCGATTTTAGCAAGGTAATCATATGCTATTTTATATTAGCATGCTGTGGCACACTGTGAGAAACAACACTTGTCTTAAGATCAATATGGACTTCAACCATATATGTATATAAGTATCATAAATGAGTACAGAGATTCATTTGTCAGTGCGAGTTACCCGCATAAATGCCCGCTTGCGGCGGGGTCCGGGAACCTCCCCGGGAAAATTTTGGGAAAAATAAACCTTTTCATGTGATTTCTCAGGCTCTGAGGGTCTTGAAACGTCATCAGGACAATACAGTTTTTAGGATTTTTAGTAGTTTTTTTTCAAGTAGGCCATTTTTCATTTAGGATTTGGAAATCTCAAGGGGCAGCTACCTCTTTGCCCCCGCAGGCTACGGCCCTGTTCACTATGATGTCGTCTAATGTTCATTTAATTTTGGCTTTCTGTAATACAGCAATTTTTAACCTTTTCAGAGATCATCCATGGATCCCTTTGAAAATTCAATGGTAGTACTGTAGATAAGTTCACCACCACTGCAAATAATGCATTTACCAAAACGCCCATTAAAAAATCACGTGGTTCACGAAACGTCCAGAAAACCATCCAAATAGCCCCACTGGCCCGAATACGAGAATCATGAACACATGACCCATCGGAGCACTGGCGTACGCAGGGGGCGGGCCATTGGGCCATGCCCCCCCCCTCACAGATGACAATTCTATTTTTTTTAGTCCCTAAAAATACCTAAATTTTTTTAAAACAAACTCTGCTTCAAAATGTAGCATATTTGGCACCACACTGCATGTAAGGACACCTAAATTTTCAAGAATCTTCGACATGAACAACATCTGAAGTGCAAAAAAAGTAAAAAAAAAAGGTCTTCGAGAATTCGGATCGTACAAGTATATCAACGGAAGTCGGTCTTCAAGGAATGAAGTGCAAGAAAGCAAAATGAAAAAAAGGTCTTCGGAAAATTCGGAACTGCATGCCCCCCCCCCCTTTAGACAAATCCCGCGTACGCCACTGCATCGGAGGCTTTCTGATCCATTTCAGGCAGAAACAAAGCAAATGTAAATTTAATCTAGATTACCTATCCGATGTAAAAATGTTCATTAATAGCTTTATAAAATAACTGTCTTCATTTTATATTTACACTGGAATAAAATTCAAATTCAGAGTAGGATATACAGATGTCTCGAGACGCCCTGTCCTTGATAGGCCCCTAAATCACTTCCGGGCACCGAATGGGCCATCTTCCTCTGAACAGGTGAACACTGGGTAAGAGACCGGTAAATGAGTGAAAGTTGTAATCCCATGTCTTTTCATTGCAACTTCATAAATTTTTCTCAGCCTCGATTTTCGTTTCATGATCATCTTTTTGGTTTCCCCATAAGGGAATAGCTGTATAGTTGCCCAATGCTGACCTAGGAAAACGGTATAGGTTCGTTCATTTCAGTGTCAACAGTGACTCATATATGCGCACTTTCCCCGCCATGTACAAACTAACCAACCCGTACAGTACTTGAAAGCCGATGACAATTTTGGTTCTTTTTGTTAGTGGCCTGCGCGTATCGGCTCTCGGCAATTCTCTCATAACGACGAGCTGAACGAAAAGTTTTGTTCGCTCCGCGTGTTAGAGTTTGTTTATTGTCATGCATTAGCTCCATTCTCTGTAACTTTGCTTTATAGGTGTAGCATTTCAGAAAATTCTACTAATTGTTTCTCAGGTACATATGGCTTTTCAATACAGATACAGCAGATACGGATGCCGAGAAGTACACTGGTTTGCAATAGAGACGTTCTAATGACTCAAACGTTACCAGTATGGGGAAGAAATGTTCACGTCAATCCTCATTTCACCAACATTTTCGGGAAAAAAATCACAACAAATTTTCCTTTTCCATATAAAGCATAATTTAATACTTGAGGCAATTCAGCACCGGAAGGCTGTTGTTGGTATTACTACTCTCACCCACGTTTTTGATCACTTAGCATCATACAAATATCTTCAGAGCGTGTTCTGAACGGACTATATTTTTTTCAAATGTTTTATGTCTTTGTGCTCATCTCATTGTGTTGAATCTACCACTATCTTCAAAATTTGTTTTATAATCTGTATATCTACTAGGAGGTAGTTCTTCATATGTATGGAAGCCAGCATCAGCCACCCCAACAAGGTCCTCTGGTGATGTTCCTTTTTTCTTTTTTGCAGTCTTCTTACCGTTCGTCTTCTGTCCGTTGGGTTTTTGAAATTGTAACTCCACAGAAAGACTTACTTGAGAGGTCAGGGTATTTATGTCCCCGTCAATTGGAGCATTTTCTACTGTTTCCATAGCGACAAGGTTTCCATCCCTTCTAAAAGTTTTGTCTCTCGGTGAACATACTATACATACGGAAACGCACACGAGCACAAGGACGAAAAGTAAAAATATGAAACCTATTCCGACCCAGATCAGAATTGTTCGGATATCGAATTGTGCATTTTCCACCGGTATGGTCGCACCAGTAGTACCCTTAACGATAACGTCAAAGGAACAAATTGCAGTGTCTCCGTTAAATTTATACACATAGATGACCCTCGTGCGCCCATCCCTGAAATATTCCCCAGGGGTGTGACTCTGATCAGCTTCCAGTTTGCTACCGTCTGGACCAGTTGCAACCGGTTCTACCCACGTGACTGTGATTGACTCCGTTTGTGCAGGCAGAGTAATGGTTGTATCACCTGGGCAATCTCGTATCATGATAACTTCCCTTTCGTCTGAAAATGCAATAAAGAGGTGATACATTTGGTAGAAACTTCTGTCTTTAAAGGGGCTTATTGAGTTGGTTCACAACAATTCATGATTTTTTTCACACCTGTTGAGATTTACTCACATTCAGATGGTAAATGGTCAAATTAAGAGATTCTGCACATCTGACACACAACTAAAATGGCAATGATAGGGTAATTAATGATTCAAATCATTTATTAAAAATTCATGACCAGACAATGTTTACCATTGGGAATTAATCATATGTAACCCCTGTCCACAAAAACTACAATTTCTCACATTTTCGGTAAGTGTAGGAAGTGATACATTAGTAATGAGGCTAATTAGAAACATTGTCATGTGATGATTTCCTTCAAACTGCTCGTCACAAAAGAATCGATATTAACTCAATGAGCCCCCTTTACTAGAAATTACCCAGAACCGAAAGGAGGGGAAATGCAAATTTGCCGAGCAGTGAAAATTGAGCTAACATGTTAAACTTGATAGCTACACGCAGTGGAGAGTCATTGTTCATTTGTACTATAGCATCCCTTAAAGGTAGTTTAGAACTTTGACCTAGCGATAGGGCGAGAAGAGACCAGACTAAGTATTACATATTTAGAAACCAGAAGTGTTTTTTCCCTTTTGAAGCACGTGTGACTTTACATCGCACCGTTGTTTCATTACAAACTGGCCTACATAGTTATAGACCATATAAGTTATCGAGATATTACATGTGGCAGGAATGTACATAACACGGACAGTGCAAACTTACCAAGTGGCGTTGTGGGGTGCAGAGGCTCTGAAATTGTGTAAAAAAGTAAAATAAGTACGTATTAGTGATGAGTAAGCTTAAATCTGCAGACAAAGTGTTATAAAATGTAACAAAAAGGAATAAAAATTGTCTATATAAACTCAACCATTCTGAGAAAAAAATTACCAAACTGGTCAGTGAGATGTGCAGTTACAACGTTACTATTCCATTCCTAATAACTAAGCAGTTCATAGCTTTCTTTACAGGGTAACATACAGATAGTTTACACAGCTATATGTAAAAATCGGGACTTTTATCCCCAGACGCCTGCTTTTTTTATATAATTATTCATTTATCGCACAGAACGGTCAGCGGCGACAGCGGTTTTGACCATTATCAGACAGGAGGGCCCAGGTGCAATGTATGTTAGCACCGCGGATTTGGACCAGGCAACCTGATAGCCTATGTATTATACTCTTACATGTGAACCGAGAGTGTTTGGGATGCCAAATTTTCGACACGGTCGCGCCGCACGTGGGGAAGATTCATACCTCTGACGCAAAAAGCAAAGTCCCTTACCGTATAATTAATATTGATATATTGATATTTATTTATTCAGCCAATCATAAAAATACAATGGAAATTGGTTGAGAAAAAGAGCTCATAAAACAGATACAAACAATTAAACGTATTCTAAGACCTAAAATGGGTACATGTACATAAAGTGAGGAAATCCCCAAAACTCGTCTGGTTTGGGAGTCTATGAGCGACGATACTTACCTCTATTTACATATGTATACCATTATTGCCTGCAATAACCGTCTGGCAAACCTATAACACCCCGGGAATAACTATGACCTATGATCTAAGACCTAGCCCTTCCTTCTGCATTTTGACTTCACCGTGTCAACACGTCTTTAACCAACCTCTGGTAAAACCATCCAAAAATTTAGGTGTTTTTATCTTTGAGTCAGAGATGCATTTTCTCCGCATTTCCGTACGACACAATAGGAGGTAAGGAGGAGTACCCCAGTTGCCATGGAAACCGGGGAAGCCTTATTGCAGACAATAATGGTATACCTATAGGAGGTAAGGAGGAGCGAAATAGACTGAATAATCAAATAAGAAGACACAGTAGTGCCATGTAAAATACAAGAGTGACGAATAAGTAAGAAGGTAAAGCGTGAATGTAATGAGGCCAAAGTCGACATTGGTACTGCACGTGCAGCATGAATAGCTTTCTAATGAAATTCCTGGATCCACAACCGCTATTGATGTCATCCAAATGCTTTCAAAGTGGTCTGCAACTACTGGTAGCTCTATATTACTCCCCCGGCTTTCCCCAACTAAACCTGGTACTTGAAAATATAGGCCAATCGTTTGTACAAGAAAAAAGCCTCCTATACAATGTATTAGACTCTAAACTTCTAAGCTGTCTTGCAAATGCAGTATTTCTTCAACGCGCTTCTCGTCACTTCCCGTCACTGCTACTTGGCATAATTAAAGAGTGAAAACTCTGGCATAATTAGGCCCACTTCCTGTATGACAGCTTGAGTTATAATACTGTATTATCTTCACAATTCCCTGTATCAAGAACTCGGCCGACCGACTGTTAGTCAGAATAAAAAATTATAAAAATGGGTGTTCAAATTGTGGTTTTAGTGGTCGATTTAGTGACCATTTAACTCCTTGAAGATAGTAAATGCTTCATTCCAGTGCCCATAAATTTGAAACTGGTCCAAAATTTCTGGGGATTTGCCCCATGGAGTTCCATCTGGGCGTTTCCTTTGGGCCTGACCTGTGGTCCTAAGGCAATCACCTAAAACCTGCATACACTTGCTTCTCGTTACACTTGTCATTTTTCCTTTCGCCCCCTTCAAAATGCCCCAGCGCCCCCCCCCCCAATTTGCGAAAGCTCGAGGCATGATGCAACCTTAAATGCCCAGTGGCTACGGGCCCGACTTCATTTGTGTTATACTGTACGTTCGTGCGTGCATAGCTCGCTTAAACTGAATGGGCAACGGATTACCTAAATTTTACAGTAAATTTGATCCAACCGAATAGCCTTAATATATTACAAGAATAGTGTTTCTGCCTTCCGCAAGAGTTTCAAAAGGCCACTGCAATAGTTGAGACTCAGCGACTCATCTGATCGTACACGAACGAGTAATATTACTGGAGTAATGTCAGCAAATAGGTTTTTTTTTTCTTTAGACTTGCCGTTTAATATAAATCTTTAGGAGAAATATTAACACCTCCCTGCTCACTTGCTCTCTCTCTCTCGTCTCCTAGCAACAAGCTCCTCCCACCACGGACGTGTTATTTGCCACACCTCTTCGATCTCATGATATTAAAGTGGGTTGGTCACAGTTGTATAAAAAAAAAAAAAACTAGAAAAATAGCTCTCACCAAGTTTGTATAAAATTTCATTCTTATTTTACATGAAAACAACAAAGTTCTGTTTCAGAAAAAAAAATACGAGATCAATGAATTTAAACCTGTATCATAATATATTTATGTCTCTTTCATAGCGAAAAAAGATACCTTCGGATTGATAAAAACACGAACTGTCGTCATCACGTGACTGAAGACAGAAACAGTTTCGTCCCGAGGGTTCCGGCAGACATAGCTGAGTACTGAAGCAACCTCCGTTGTCGCGTGAACAAGCATTTGTGCCTGTGCAAGATAAAAAATAAAAAAAAAGAAATAAGTAAAAATATTTGCTCACTTTTGTTGGCATTTTGTATCAAATCCAAACTTCCTCTCTTTCACTGCATGCGGACACATGATAAAAACATGTATTTTCTAAATTCTGTGGCAAGGTTTGTATCAAACGCAATCTAGCGTCTGCCCTAGGAAAAGATTCGGGGTGTTGACAACAATCTGATAATACTCATGTGCAAATTCCCCAAAATCACCTTGCGGGGGATTTTCTCAGGTCCTCCAACGAGCCATTGTCGCTGAAAACCACCAAAAGGCCCGAGAAGGACTCCTGGGCCCTAGGATGGCTTTGCAGTCCGGCTGTCCTCTGGCGTCATTTGGTTAGTCCCCTACATGACAAAATTGCCACGCGCCCGCCTGGACACTGTGTATTTCTGACATTTGTGGCATTCATATTTCTGATGCATGCTGTTTTCAACCTCGATAAATTTCGCACTTCTGCTCCGTTGCATTTTTATATCAAATGTCTTTTGTTACTTATCTGTACAATGTTTTGAAAATTGGGTTCTTACCTCACCTTTTTTCATGGGCGCCTCTAAGAAATTTTGTTGGCGGGGGCAAAATCAGGTCCGTATACAGGGGGTTCGGGTGACTCCCCCGGCAATATCAATGGTCCGCTCCGGATAGTACTGTAGGAGTATGGGTATTATTATATATTACAGTGATGCTCCATGTAGCTTTCAAAAACTCTCCAAAAAACCATCTCAGGCAAGCAGTCAAACTATCTTTAAAAATCAATACAGCAATAACAGCCTAACGTTACTTCATAGGGGAGGGGGGGGGAACGGCTAAATCCATTTTGTATAAAACTAGCTCCACCCTTAAATATTTTGTTGTTTCTTTCATTGTGTCACAATGCGTTTCATCTTTGCAAAGATGCCATAAAATGTTGGTTTTCTAGGTTAGTAAATGTTGTTGTAAATGTTGTAAATGTTATTGTAAATGTTGTAAATGTTATTGTAAATGTTATTGTAAATGATGTTGTAAATGTTATTGTAAATGTTGTAAATGTTATTGTAAATGCTGTAAATGTTGTAAACGTTGTTGTAAATGTTGTATATTCCTCTGATTACTTGTCAAAGGTTTGGCAAGCAGTTATGCGAAAAGAGCTGCCCAGATTTGGTAGAAATTTCATTTTGAAGGTAGGAATTGTGAATTGGCGACTGTTCTTTCTTTAATAACAATCCAAACAGTAACTTCAAAGATACGTCAGTTTGATTGATCAATGATGACTTAAACAGGTCAGTGATATGTGATGTAGTGTCACGGGTTGTATGTCAGATAGCAATAGTATTAAAATTACACATAGAAATGCACTCAGCAGAACAGAGCCGAGACAATTGAAGGCAGTACAGGAGAGATTTGTCTGATAGGTGCAGTAGGCAGATATTTAAAGGGCAGACCTCGTCATCCCAGACTGTTCCAATTCTTTCAATCATGCAATTTGTAGCTCCTCCCATACCTGTATAATGCTCCTCCTTGTGCAGACACAAACCTATTTAACTGCTCAAGGCCATGTCCTGGTGAGCATGTACGGCTATAATGTGTAATCTAAGAACTCCATCTGTATTGTGTGAAATGTGAGCTACTCTGCATCTTTTTAATTTTCAAACTTAGCTGTCAATGAAAAGCAGTCACCAACTGAGAATTTTGATAACATCACACTAAAAATATACTTTGGGGGTAACGAGTGTATGTCTTTAAATATTTACGTTGAAGGACGAGCTAGACAAAAACGTAATTGGGAGATGTTTAATTTTTCTAGGTGGACAGGTGGAGGTATTGTACCACTTATGTGACCAGAAAGCCAAAAGGCTTAGTGATTCTTTGCCAATGAAATGTAAGTCTATTACTGTGAGTGTTGGAATAGGAAAAAAAATAACATGCACCTGTGCATGTGTCCTGCACAAAGAAATTCTACCTTTTGACCTCCGATGACCCCAAATAAC
>WURT03560806.1:0-20965 GCA_009936505.3 Holothuria glaberrima | reverse complement strand
CAGAATAACAGGTCAGTGATTAACCAATCAGAATGCAGGATTCTCAATAACGGATGGCTAGAGGTGGTAGAATCTAGATTAACGTTTTATGATAAACAGTCCATTTGGAAACTTGGAGAAACTGTTCGAATTAGCCTTTTTGAAATCAGAAAGGAGAGGGTCAATGGGATTTGAGAAGCGCCATGAACCAGAGCAACAAGCTGTTGTTCTCCCGTCGGCAGTGCCCATGTTGGTCTGACTTTTGTAACTGATACAATAAAATATGAAGAACCTCAGTGTTGTACAAAACTAGTTCTTGCTTTACTAACGTAGTTACCAATTTCATCTTTCAAACTAGTAAAAAAAATTGGAGACTTAAAGAAGCTTAAAATGTTGTTTCGCTCTGCATGTGCAACAAGCAGCAAGGTCTTTCAAAAGTATATTGATTCTTTTTAACAGTAGTTTTGATAAAACGGAAT
Source organism: Holothuria glaberrima (assembly GCA_009936505.3). NCBI lineage: Eukaryota > Metazoa > Echinodermata > Holothuroidea > Aspidochirotida > Holothuriidae > Holothuria > Holothuria glaberrima. The sequence goes on along the minus strand of WURT03560806.1, from coordinate 20,507 downwards.
AGTGAAGTAGGTTGGCTAGTAATCTCAATCGTAAAGAAAGTGGTTTCATAATAAACAGAAAATGAATGTGTCCAAAGTGGCATTTTGAGCATTTAGAGGAAAACTTATGTTCCCTTATAGTAAAAATACGGACAATTCCAAATTCAGTAATGATGTTAGGATTACCCCTCATGGTTTTAAGTTAACAACGTAATATAAGTAACATTGAAGTAACCGATAGATGTAACATGAATAAAACTGGATAATGTCTAGTGTGGATTTATAAACTGTGTAGTCTCTTCCCTGTTTCCTTCTGAAATCAATATCATCTTTTCTGAAAAATACTTTAAATATTTTTTGGTTAAAAAATCTAACTTCTCACGATGCAATATATTCAAAACTACTAGATGGATTTGATGATACAAACAAGGTCCCCTCGTCGATTCTATTGACATTGATCTGTACGTTGGAAGACATCCGTCTAAACTAGCTCCTGAGTCTGACATGAGATTTAAAGCATCAATTATCAATTGAGTATTATTTCTGGTCCATAGCCAATTTTAGACATCAAAATACTATAGTTCTATTAAAACCTATCAAGTATGTTGACGAGTAACTTAACTGATAATTGAAGTCCAGGCTAAGCTAAATCAATACCTTAGTCTTATTTGCTTTTAGTAGGATATGTTACAATCGATGCACATACCGTCTGACAGATATTTGATATTTAAATCATATTTGCAGACAGTTGCCTAAGCCATAAATTCAATTCTTTGTACGTGATAATACAAAATAATACAAAATATAAACTACTTTACGCATGGAAGTATCGAGCAGTACTTCTAGTGTGCTTTTACAACGAGTGGCTAAGGTTATGTACATAGTGATACTTGGCCTCACAAGCAGAGAAGGTTTCGTTATAATATTAGATTTAGACATTTTCAATTGGGAACAAACACAAATTCGAACACGCATCCATCGATTACATGAAGAATTAGAAGATATTCAAATACTCATTAATCTGTTTCTTGGTCTGATTTCTTTGCTCTGGTTTTGTATCTAACTCGCAATTTGAGTAATTCTCTTACCAAGAAGATGCAATTGCCCCACATTTTTCTTTATATCCTCAATTTATCAATGGCACATTTTCTACCTCGAGATAAAATTTTAGTTAAACGTAGTCTACCATTGGTCACCCAATCTAACAATACGTTTTTTTTTTCCTCCCGGCATTGTAGAATATCTACTTAATGAAATTGTCCACAAAATGTCCCTATTGTTAGAAAACCTATTCCGTTTTGGAGATGCCTTACCTTTTATCCCGGAAAGAGTTAGATGAAGCTGCGTAGCTTCTTTGACCCACATTGTACTTAAGTGCAACTTAGGGTCATTATTTTGTGTACTTTTTAGTACATTTTGCTGCCTTGATATGCGGAATTAGCTGTAAGTTTTGTTCCTGTCTGTTCAAGGAACGTGGAATTCTTAACAAGTGTTTGGAGGTCTTGTCCTGGATTACAGCCTTTTAAGTAAAAGAAGAGGGTGAGGTAACAGCTGAATGTATGAAAATGTAAGCAACTGCTCCTACAAGTATGGCTGAAGCTCGAATCTCATGCAAATTGGCTTTTAAATACAACGCCTCTAATGATTTGCTACCATGTAAGACACAGAGGCCAAGAAATAAACAATTCGGGGATCTTCGAAACTTAAAAGGTCGATGCACTAACGGATTAATTAAAAACCATTGTACGTGGAGGTGCGGACTTACGGAGAGTCGGGGAGTAACACCCTTCTCAAAGTTACAAAACCCGTTTCCAACGGTTAAGGAAAAGAAATAGGAGAAAATAACTTGCTCTCCTACTTTGTGTTCGCCCACGTTTCTTATCTTGCACCTCAGTAGCAATAGAACTAGGAGGAAGGGCCACGGCGCCAACGTTTAAAAAACGCTCATAATTCCCACTATTCCTTCGGATGCAATTTTCCCTGCTGTTTGTGAGAAGCACAAAAGACAAAAGTTAATTGTTTGCAATGTAAAATGAAGGTAAACTTTCAAATATTTTGAAAATGATGTTTTTTGCGCTTCGTTCACACATTTGTAATAAGATTATTTGTTTCATTATTACTACATAGACAGTTTGAGTGGAAGAACTGTTCCAAGCATAACAAAGTTCTATTATCATTCATCCTACTAACCCAAGTGATAATAACCCTTGCATCAAATCGTTCATCTGACTTATACTATGCGTTTTTTGTGATCTCATTATAAAGCATCAAATAAATTTAGAACATAGTTCGGCGTTTCAGTTTAGTGGCTACAATAAAATGACTCAGAGCTTCCGGAACTTATCACACCTTGTGCCTAACGGGGCTTAGCTTTTAGATCCCCAAAGGGGATCCCAAGGCGGGTCTATGAAGTACACGCAGTTAGGAGGGTCTCTCAACAGTCTCAGACCTGCTGATTCACTTACAATTTCCAAAACCCAGCAGCACCTGCCAGGTTACTTCAGTGAGAGTTTGTCTTAAAAAGCTAAACGGTGGTAAGGTCGGTGGAAACTCCTCAAAATTGTGTACTTATTACCCGTCGTATGCATTAGACATGTGTATCCACATGCAGAATGAATGTTAAAGATTAACATTTCCTTTCATAACTCCTTGATTTAATGTAATTCTTTCTGAGGGGGACTTGAGCCTAAATCCCCCAATCAAAACGTGGTGGGATGATGTATTCTTTCTCTCTTTCACTTCAAGGACGAAAACCCCTTATTTCCCCCTTCTTTAAAAATGACAAAACTTTACCGGTGAAAAGTTTCCTTAAAGGTTGCCCATATGTTGCACCAAATTGCATCTAAGGACCCTCAAATATCAAACAATATTCCAAAGGGTCACCCAGGACCCCTCCACCAGGACGGCGATCCTAAATAACGTTTAACACCAGCCCCACCACCCCCTGCTCCCTCCAAGTCTAAAACAACTTCCTCCGGCTATGTTTTGGGGTTTATTATAGAAAAGACCTTACAAATTCTTTCCCGACAGATTTAGTCCTCCCTTCTCGTTTCTACCTTTCTACACAGCTTGCAATTGAATCTGTGCTTATCCTGAGGTTTACATCAGCCAGAGGAGTGACAGCTTGCGACGGCTGTGAAAAATTTTATTGATGAGATCTTACTCCATAGGGGTAAAAATCTCGGAAGGCACTGCAAAGTCTGGCCAGAGGATGGAAGAGGGGACCATATTTTTACGAAAAGTGATGAGCATTTTCATACATTTTCATTCAGGGGTTTCTTTATTAGTACATTATCCTTTAGGTGTATTGATTCAACATATTTGTGCCTAGAAAGCCTACAAAAATACAAGAGAGTCTACAAAGTATAAAAAAGAATGCGAATAAGGCAGTACCCTCCTCCATGACTCTAATTGCCCAATTTTTGATACAGCAATACAAGAGCTACCTGCCTCACAATTTCAGGAATTTTCATTCTGCTGTCGCTTGCTTCATTGCTTTTCATCTATCTTTCCAGGGAGTTTTTTCTTACAACCCTCTAATAATACACCCCAACATAAGAAAGAATGCTTCTGTTATCAAAGTTTACTTGCTTATAACATAACGAAATTCGTATAAAAAGTGCTTCAGTCTTCTGACCTAAGTATTTTGGAAGTTCGTTAATAGTTTCACCTGTGACAATTTCCTGCATTACGTACAAGGAAAAAAAATGATATCTCAATATATCTGCATACCGTTTACCCTCTCGATTTTCAATCATTTCGAAGGATTCATGAGTCATAATTTCAAATGCAATGCATCTCATCTGACTGTTATGGGAAATTTCCCAGACACACATCTAAACCCAGTCAAAATATATTGGAAGGATCACAGATGCTTTAGATAAGAAAGCACTACCTATTACGTTTGACGTTGTGTGTAACCGATTTTTACGAATCTTTTTCAAAAAGACATTTACTAATTATTCTGCTTTCATGTGACTGACCTGTTTTACTTTTCGAGCGTAATGTCAGAAAGATCATAAATATGCAAATCAATCTTTTAAAAAAATGCACTCATTATAGTTTTAATCCCACCAATACGTGATTATTAACTACAGCCAACGCTGGACGTCACGATTGCTATTGATAAAAAATGTCAGGTTATGCATGTTAACTCAGTTTTGGACGTGCAAGAGAAAAGTGAAGGTTCTGAACTCCCACTGGAAAGCGTTTTACAACCCTTTTTAGGCATACAGGATATCATGCAAACGTGTGCTAATTTTCAGCACTTTTATCATTTTGTTGAACGAAGTAGGATCAAGTAAAATATAACGTTGATTTAAGATAATGTTCCATTAGTAAAGTTCCCATCTTTTGAGGATTTTGACTAAACACTCCAAACTATTTAAGGGAAATTATTCCAATCCTTGATGTGTATGTTTATCGCTGGTTTCACCAATAACTAGAAAAAGTAATAAACGTGGAATCAAAGACAATATTTAACACCAATTTTGCAAGGTATGAAGTTTGACCAACACATTTATCAATGAGCAATGAGCCTTCCCCCAAAAAGTTTGCCTAGTGTTTACCTGTTCAGAAAATGTCAATTAGGTACCGGTACCTGGTTCAGTTTTTTTTTTTTTTTGCATAGCAAAAAAGCATAACGCACTCACTTTGTTATGTTGGCTAACTGTTGCAAAAATATCCATAAAGGTGAAAACAAATTATGTTTGTACCAGCGTTCTGATATTCACTAACGTGCTCCCTATAAAAATAACATAGGTTTTCCACCAAAGGTACACTATTTGTGTTCTTTATTTGTGCATTTAGTGTTGTGGGTATATCGTTAAACACTTCAGCCAGGGGTTGACATATTATTGAAGGCTACCATTTGTAGACCTTTTAAAAAATCATTAGCTTCCAAATATTCTACAGATACAAGTGTCCTTAAACCAGGCACTAAATAAAAATTGCATTTACTTTCCTAACTTTGAAAAGAAATTACTTTGGACTCCCCGTCTGTAATAGAACGGCCCGAAGAATGTCTAAACGTTTCAAGGATTTACTTCAATACCACCCTTCTGGCACAAATGTCTCTTCATGTTTTCGAAACCTTGGAGAAAATCACGTCCATATGTATGTGACTTTTTCTGAATTTTAAACAAGAGAAAAATATGCCAGTGGTGTTCGCTTACAAATCTTTATACCCTCGATTTTTGTCCGCCTTTCTAGTCATTCTGTAGTGTGATTTCTACTCAGGAAGTAGCCTCCCGAGGGATTGTCCGTCTTCCTTAGATGAAGGACAGAATCTTGCTTCAAGTCTTGTTACCGTAGAAAGATGGATAGTTTTCTATCCGCTTCACAATTTACAACACATTTGATAGATCCCATTTTGAATTACAAGTTGGGTGGTTCTACAGCTCAAATATCCGATAATATCCAGAAGAGTTTTACTTTCACTTTGGTTGCCCTGGTGAACTTCACACCATTACAGGAGAAGTTTCCAGGTGCGATCAATTTCTGAAAGATACATATTTTGTCTTAAAAATATCAACTATCGTGATCTTTTTAAGCCGATTAGAGTTTCCATTAACAAACTAAGCGTGAAAACGATCAACCTATAAAAATATATCTGAAAATATTACACCCTATTCCAGTGTTGAGAAATTGTTTTCTGAAACCCTCCCACTCCCTCTTTACAAATTTATGTAATAGTTGAAGATGCGTGCCAAATCCCAGAACGGTTCTCCATTAAATCGTGTGTAATTGTTGAAAAATATTGTGTTCCATTTCTTATCATGCTCACAGTGTAAACGTGTTTAGAAACTATGGGGGGATTGCTTATCGACATTACATGAAAAATTGGCTCCTAAAGTGGGCAAACTGTTGCTTTCCAAGATTTGCCAATCGGTGTTGAGGCAGTATCTCGGAGGCGCAAATAGCAATAAAAGAGGTTTTACACAGAAATGCCTCTAAGAGCTCCCCGAATTTCCAACGGTCTTGGGCTGCGGGGTTAGTAACATGACACCATACATTTACACAATAGATTGATTGGGTGTGAAAACGGCTTTTAGGGCAGTCAAGGCAGCATGGGAACCTTAAAATAATTTGCACCGTACTATTCCCTCTTATCGTCTGGATTATTTAAGATGATCATCAATGATCGTTCAGTCGGCGATAGTAAAGAGATAAAGTCCATTTTCCATTTATGAAGTGACCCCCTAAGTATTGTCATTTTTTACATTAAAAAGATCTATTTCAAATAAAAGATTACAAGTACAGAGTACACAAATAATAAATATCCGTTGAAGGAGCGTTACATTGTGCACGTTTGCAACTTTGGCTTAGTACGAGACAAGCTCACGCAAAACATGTAAGAGTAAATCAATACTCCAACAAAATCTTTATAACGACATGTATCGCGAGATGGCAATATTTTTTCAATTCTTTTGCAGATTGGTTTATTGGTATATTTACATCATTTTAACGGTTTAAAAATTTGCCATCCCCTTTTTAGAATAGAATAGCATAGATTAGAAGTTACGTTGACCTAAACAAGGGAATTCAAATTGCCTGCAAACAGCTCAATTCAACAAGTGAAGTAAAAATATGAATAAGTATAAAAACAACAATCACATAGCGAATACTCTAAATAAATGATTTTTATCAGTAGAATAACAATTCTGCCAGTTTAAACAGAAAAATACTGCTACCTATGCCCACAATCTATCTTACAATCTTGCAAAACATCCAGTAAAGACCAAATTTGCCATTGTTTTTCATAAAGTGCATTTTGAAATTATGATGAAGTAGTAAGAAGACATGTTTTAGTTTAACCTTTTATTTTTATTCGAAAATCTTCCATCAACAGTTGCGATCTTTTGAAAAGGGTATTGGACTTTACAAATCAGGACATGTTCATGATTAAAAATGCAAACAAATTAATTTTACCACTAGGATGCTCGGCTACGCAGCTATAGATAATAGTGATTAGGTCGAGATGGCTCGCGCTCACGCTTTTTCAACACCGACTTAGGGAACATGTAGTGAAATCCGCGATAAAAGATAACTTAAGTGGAAGTTAAATCAACAATGTTTGCTATTCCTTGAAGGCAGAAGTACGATGACTTGCTATTAGTAACAATTTGTACCATAGTGCTTTGACTTGGGATTCACTGAGCGTCCAGGAGTGTATCCCACCTACTTTAAACGTAAATGCAATAATTACCTCCAGGGCGGTGTTACCAAAATTTTAGACTTGTACAACTTGTAGCACTGTAAAGTCTTTGAGAGAATGTCAGACGCGTTATGAAAAAGGTCTAGTTAAATTTGAACCAATTTTAGTCATTACCTCCATAACACAACCATACAACTGGACTAGAAATTGTAGTATGATGAAACTTACCTGTCTTTTAAACCATCTTACCATACGTCAGTTGTAAATTGTCTTGTGTTCAATCCATACCGGGCAGCTCAGATTGTCAAGAATGTTAAAACCAATTCTTCCTCCACTACAGTCTTTCAATTACAATTCAGTAAACAGAGAGATTCGGGAAAGATAAATTTATATCGTACGGGACCAAGCCCCGGAATTCTTTACAGCGTAGGAAAATTGTCCTCCCACATAAGTTTCTTCCCTTTACATTTTAAAGTATGTCATATTCTCTGGAGCAATCTAAGTCTTTCAGAAAGTATGAGGCCTGTCATTGTAAAAGTAAGGCTAAAGTGAAACGGACAGTAACATTCCAAGGGATATTTACTCTAGCAGACCGTCTTGTGGTAATTGCATTGACCATCCAACAGGCAGATGAATGTATGAACGATTCATGCATGACCATGACAACACTGCCTCTTAGCAAATGACACCTACAAAAACTAGACCTTGTGTCTCCTTTTTCTCAGTTTGTAAATACGGTAGTAACATAATTATGCATTACTTTCGTATTTTTCTTGTGTAGTGTTAAGTTCAACGCCTCTCAGTGTATTGTGACTAATTTCATCTTAAAATGAGTACTTTATCAAGAGAGAATATACTTAAATCCAACGATTTACAACGTACTTTATTCTCTTTTAAATGTGATATCTCTTATAATGGTACTTTTGATACATCATGGATAGTTTTCATAGGACTGAGGTACGGGTTATATAAATGCAAAAACACGCATTTAAGGTTACGAGAATGTTGAATACCAAAACGAAGCCTAGTTGTTATAATAAGATCATCAACACGTGTTGGCGATATTAATGAAGCAACCGTATTGTCCCAGTTGATAAAGCTAAAAACCATATGAATACTCTCCTTAACAACATTTGATTTTAACAAGCACAGTCTATAAAGCCTGGCAAAGTCGGTCAGGCGGCGACGTGACTTAGAAGACTACACATTATTTGTTGCCCATAGGTACACTTTGTCACAAAATTTACATGGCGTTTTTTCAATAATTTGAATAACTGCTCTGGGCGAGGAAGACGGAAATGAGTATTGGTGGAAAAAGCGACTTAGAAAAAGTAGAACGGTAAGTGATTTCTTTTATTTTACAGACAGCTTTACCCCGGGTTACACTATTGACGTAGTGGTCACATGTTTTGTAGTTCTACCATTTTCTATTGGACGGTATCTAGCTTGATCATTTCCTCCTTATTTCTACTGTGTGACAGGAGGGAGAGCATTTTTCAATTGACAAAGTATGTCTAAGTGGAGTCGGAAGCGATTAGTCAAATGGATGAAGTAGCTCTTAAGATCGACTTTAAACTGTGCGCTCAGTCGTCTCTCTAATAAAAAGAGATTGTCTCGAGTTTACGAAAAGGAATTTACCAACCTGAAGAGAACATCAAAAAGTTCAAAAATCATCCCACTTACGTCTGTTGATCCTTTACGCTGCTGATCACTTTAAACAATTGACTTACCAATGAGGACACAAAATAAGCCCCTGAGGTTACTAATCTTACCACATCGATAACAAATACTGAAAACAAATTTCCATGCATAATTCACTCCTCTTGAAAAGTTATGGTTTTGCCATGGACAACCAAGACAGAGGAAACCAGTCAGGTTGTCAGCTTGAATCTTTTAACTGATCGCATGGAAACTGATAGAGTGAAAAGTGAGTGAGAAATCCAGAATAAAACCATGGATTCACGATCTCAAAGCAGGGAGTTGCAACAGAGAGGTTATATTCATGAAACGAATTAACTTCGTTAGTACCAAACAGACCAGTAGTTGTCTGGTAAGTAACATGTAACCTAATTTGTAAGGAACATTGTCTGTTCCCGGTAATCACGATTACGTTCACTGTCATAAACATTTCTCTAGAAGTCTCATGAACTCAAACGCCCGCAATCAGCATACTGAACAAGTCCGTTATTCACGCTACCTAGACGAAAAACCAGAATTTAAAAGATCATTCATCTATCAAACAGCCAATGAGAGACTAACGTTCAACCAACTGTGGTTTGCTTTCAAACCCATAAACTTTGCAAAAAATGAAGAGGCTTTTACAGGGAACTAATAAACAGTGCAAAAGAAATTTTCTGCACTTCTTTCCTGATCGGGTGGTGACTACCACCTTCATCTTCCCAATTTTTTTGACACAGGTGTTGGTAGTAATTCTACCAGAAAGAAGTTTGATATTCACACAGCGTTCACTTTCAGGGATATGACACTAAACTGTAATGTGTAACTATATGTTCTGCTGAAACACCCTGTCACTGTATCCCAGTTAAAGGGGGCATATGTTTTCAATATCAGCTAATCCCAAATACTTCTTAAACGCACGTGAGTTTCCTCGACGACACTGTATTCCCAATCTGTTTAGGGTGAATTAACCCAGTTTAAACCAAGTCATTCATCGACATTAGTCTTTACAGCATGTAATGAAGTGTGAAAAATAACACTGCTTTCATTTTGAAGATATACAAAATGCAGAAAATGAAAGCACTTTCTCCTGCAGTTGTTAAGCTAGATGCAAGAATCTGCATTGGCTAATTATCTTCCACTACTTCATAGAGGAATGAAACTTAATAGTCAGAGGTCAAGATAAAAGTAGTTTTTTAGATGAAAAAAATTCACTTGCTTGTGCTAATAGGTACCGGTACTGCTTCTGCAGTAATCACCCGCACGTTCAATAAACAGTTGGGAAATTTCTTCTTTGCATTTGCTGAAGTAACGGCTAAGCAATCGGAACCCCCTAAGGGGAGTATACGGTTTTCCCCTTCTTAATTGATATTCTTAATTTAAATGAATTCCCAATTTAAACTAAAATATTGAGTTGAAAGTTCCTTGACGTTATGATGTGCAGCAATATATTTCAGCTGCTCTCTTATAAGTGGTCGTTACGCGTCAAAAAACGGCCATAAAGACTCACATTGTTAAAAGCTTTATAAACGAAAATTTTTCTTAATTGTAGCCGTCTGCAAGTTTGAACGTTTAAACGTTTAAAATAAATTGGCAATTCTAAACTTATTTGCTGTTGCATCCGAGTGCGTACCTTTCAATGTGTCGAGCAAGTGGTACAGTGGTTATGATCCGCGACTTCCATTCATGAGGTCGTGTGTTCGAATCCCAGCTCGGACATTAAAACTGTTCTTGTTTCTGGGTTGTAGTTTTTCTTCTGCTATCCCTCAATCATAGACGTTAAAATGTGAGTATGTCTCACGAAACTGGCATTGCCAGCTTGAAGTAATACTGCTTGATTGGAGAGTTGCCGAGTTCCCGCAAGGGAGGATCAGTCAAAACAAAACAAATATCTTTATTGTTAAATAGTGGTGCGCCAACTTGGTAAACAAAGGAGCATTCAGTATATTAATCTATTACATTGTCCATGTTTCTTACTTATCAGGTTTGCTTAAAGTATGGTTGTTCTATATGATATGGTGAATGGAAATTTTAACCAGAATTGTCGGATGTAAAATGTGGTCCTGTTTTGACAACATCAGTAAGCGACTTTGGTTCATACTACTGATTTTAGCATGCTGTTTGCAATGAACATGATGTCAGCCGATCAAGAATTTAAGCCCTAATTATGATGAATATATCAACTATTTTGACAACCATAAAAAGCCTACATAACCTTCCGAATAAATTGCAGAACAATGATGATTAAAACCAATTCAACAAAGATAGCTCAAATGAAGAACGCAACCTTGAGTGGCTACCATAAAAGAGAATGACCACCCACTTTTAAAAATGTAAAAGCACGCTTCGATTGTATCCTCAAAAAATAGGAGGATTCAAGAAATCTATGAAGCTTCAACTTATTCTACTACCTCGTAACATCTGTAACAGACAAGTAAGATGCAGTAACATTAGTCAGAGTAGCGCTGCCGCGAAGTTTGCTTTTCCTTTTCGTCTTGTTACTTAGGCAAGCGTCGCAGTGTCCCGAAATTGACACCAGATGAACACCCGAATATGAAATTTCGAATTTCTGGCGAAGATAGCCCCAAGCCTTCGCAAGGTCTTTCGGCAATTTTTTGGCATGCCAAAGAGTTTGCAACCGCTCACGAAGTTGCTCCCGGTGCCTGAGAAACTCCACCGGAGGTTTTACAATGGTTTAAGATGCCCTCACGAATGTCCCGGTGTTTTACGATCAGAGCAGAATTTGAATATTTCCTTTATCGTGTGTCCATCTGGTGTAAATTTGGGGACAGTGTGACGCCTGAATGACCCTCAAACAGTTCACCACCCCATACCCTGTGCGTCTTTGCTTTCAACATCGGTTCCTCAGCCACTCATCATAATACTTCCATAGTATATTACTCCAGTTTAATTAATGCTGTCTATCAAGCATGCTTCTTTAGCTTCCGTGCTGGGGTTGAGGCATGCACATGCACAAATTTATACACTCAACTTTTAATGTAAAATGTAAATTGAGGAGACAATTGTTAAGGTCATTATCGGCATTTTGGTTTCATGAAGAAAAACCCTAGCAATGCTCTCAGGACATATATGACATAACACGTAACTGCATAATCAAGTTTTGTAAATTAAGAGATATAAATTTTATCTCCTAAAATAAATACGCTATGTAGCTGGGAATTAGGTTCCATTGTTCTGGGGATGAACTAGGAATGTTTACGTGATCGAGTTACATCATCATGTGCAATTACCATTCACGATAAGAAAAACTGTACCTTTGCTCGCGTTAGATAGCAACACAGTATTTACTTATGGTAATATTACTATAGTATGCCCAAGAAGACACGATTTCGAAAGAATGTAGCAATTCTAAAACAGAAACATCAAATCTTCGGGAAAAGAAGGTAAAATAAAAAATAGTCTTTCAATGCTCCTAATTCGTGCAGTGGTCACTCCTGATAAAAAAGGTCATTTCCCACAGCCACTAGATCATAGGGGTAGGTGAGGGATACCAGTTGCAATCTAATAAACAAGTTGTTGTATGTCTTGAAATAAACTGGTCTTTCAAATATGAAGTTACATGCTGTGATAATCCTGATAAAATGGCTTATCGAGTCCCCATCTTCACTCCAGGAGATAAAAGGGTCGGCGGGGCATATCAGTTTTACTGTTAGAGTCCAATATTATCAATATATGAATTTCTCATTAAAATACACAAGGATTGATTCCAAATGCAAAAGCTTCTTCACATGTGGTATAGTTGTTCCTGATTGTTAAAAGACGTAACTCAACCTGTCAAATTTGTCATTCAGTGACCATGTTGCGGGCCTAGAGAACGTCTATACCGGTACTCCTGCATCTTAATAGGCTGCAGTGTAAAAGAAGTATTTCACACCTGCTGCGACCGTTGCGATCATGCTGCCATTCTTTTACGAAAAGGTTCTCTATCCGAGGTAGGTTTGGTTGTAAGTGTAATAATCAAGTTCGAGGGGCAACCTGGCTTCAGGGGCGTAGCGAAGGTGTAATCTTTGGGGGGTGTAGAGATCATTTTGTGCCGACAAATCTGGTGATGCGTTAACAAGAGCGAAGCTCAGAGGTTTTAGCATGTTTCTGAGTAAAAAATTAAATCCCAGGATAGGTATATTTTGGTTCATGATACATCAATCAATGCAAAGACTCCTAATAATTTTAATGTGATATGCAATTCCCCCCGTCATCCCACTATACTTCAGGAGCTGAACCTGACGGTCAAATTTGAACACTATGCGTTCAGCATTTGAGCACTAGACTCGTCAGGCATTCACATACGGTAAGTGTTCAAATAGGCGTCCGGCGGTCCAAAAATGGAGAAAAGTGTCCAGAAACTTAACACGTTCAATATATGTTTCGAACGAGAGGATGCATTCTTGTGGCGTACCCAGGATTTCTCTCAAGGGGTGATTACCGGCCTGGGGGAGGGGTATGAAGGGTGTCCCTCTGCCCTTTTAAAATTTTTGGAAAATTAGGTGTCCTTACAGGCAGTCTAGTGCCACATATGCTACATTTTGAAGTAGAATTTGTGTTGAAAAAATTGACGTATTTTAGGAACTAAATAAAAAAGTGGTATCAGCGAGGGGGTAATGGCTCAATGCCCCCTGCGTCCTCCACTGATGGGTTCTACATCGGTTACATTTTGGTGCTCAAAAGTTGACTGCCTGAGTCGGCAGTGAAGGAAAGACACGCGCGGCACTCATTAATTTTTCCCATGATGTTTGTGGGTGAACCGGATCCTCAGGAATTTGCAAAATGTGTTTGAAGTCATGGTTATGGTTTAAAAAACGGGCGAAGGATACCCCTCTCCATGGGAATGTGGTGCTGTTGATCACATGGTGATGATGAAAGTGAGATAAAATGTCCATAAAGTGTTTTTTTTTTCAAGAATATCATATGCAGGATTTTAGCTAGGGCGTTTTCTCAATGTGACATTTACTGATCTGTGGCCTGGGGGAGGGGTCTAAGGGGAGGAAAAATTTTTGGAATTTGAAAGGTGCCTAGATCGCAAATGGTGCAATAATTGAGTGTATTTCTGCCCTAATGAGGAACCCAAAAATCTTGGTGACAAATATTTTACTACATAATAATATTGCGCAGCGGACGTTATGCACGGAATCAGTCTTCTTTCTGAACTTCGAGATGAGAGTAGGGTAGTGAGGCTCGGAGGTTAAAATAAGGCTTGTGAATGAGGAAGTCCTGTTGCATTTAAAGCAGACAAATATGATACGCTGGCAGCAAGGAACTGGCAAAAAATGTTGGCAAGGCTGATTCTGTCAAAATTTACACCAGCGTAGAATTTGCTTGTCAGATTATTTTGTGCGACATTTGTCGCCGTTAGTGCGACATTGTCGCACAAATAGAGCTGGTTAAAACACTGGTCATATGACCCGAATAAACGCGCCTATACGGAAGCCTTAAGTTCCCTTTCTTTCCCCGAGTTGCCGACGGACTCGTTCACTCGTCCAATCACACCGACGGCCGTCACATGCATGATGAATTTGCCGATGGGCCTTCAACTTGAATGGACCAATTAGATGAAGAACCGAAAATCAAAACAGCCGATAACAGACTGGCCGCGCGTTCCCGTTCTCTTTTTTTCCATTCTCCGTCTTCCCTTTCACTCCCTTCCTTCCCCTTTTCTTTCCCTTCTCTCCTAATTTGCTTTTCCTCTTCTCCTCTTTTCCTTCCCCTCTCCCCTTTTTGCCGACACACCGAAAATTTGCCGACGGCGACCAACTATTGGGGGTGTGACACCACACCCCGCTCGCTACGGCCCTGCCTGGCTATGTAGGGGTACTTGGACGAAGTCAACAGAGACTGGTAAATTTACAAATTGTGAAAAAAGAATTCAAGAACTCAAACACTCTAAATTCAGACCGCATTGGATGCTCATCACAAGAATGACAATTTCACCAGTTTTATCATAGCTTAACTTAGACTAAAGGGCATGTCGTTTTGATGATTAGAAATTGGGCATGGCCATCATGGAGATACATTGATTACCAAGGATGAATTCGGCTTTGATAAAATAATTCTACTCAATCTGTCCAACCCTAAGTGGTATTGAGGCAAATATATTATATTCCACCACATTTCAGTCGGGCAGGAATATATTCCACTTTCCTTTGGTATCACTTCCCCTGAGACGGATGTCGCGGAATGTGTTCCTACATAAAAGACTGGAAACGTTACAACGAAAGATAAAAACCACATGTACTTTCATTAAACTGGCCCTCAGACTAACCGTAATACCTTTCATTGTAGATCCTAATGACATTTTACGTTTGTTTGATGAAACATTTACTCAAGAGTGTAGTAAAAACTTAGTAAAAATTATTAAGGAAGCAAAAAGTGATTTTAAGTATTTTCTTAGGCTTGCAGCTGGTTTATGTGGTTTAAATTTATTACAGTTTCTGCTCACTTTGATGCTCTACTATTATATTCGTGACGTTTGTTTCATCGTAATATCGATCGTTGGAGTTTAGGTTTACCTCAATTGGCATGTATGTCTACGTGATAGCAGCATCATGCAGGGAGTGTAGATCAAGAACGCGCTTCACCTCAGACGGACCCATATGTTTCTCATAACAAACAAATTAAACTTTTTCCTCAACACATAATAAATTGGCTGAATGCCTCTGGCAATACTGACAACGGAAGGCGTTACAGCTAAACCATTCAGTTTATTCCGTTTGACGTGTATTCAAAAAAGCATTTGATAAATCTGTTATGATTTTGATAAAATACTTAAAATTGTACATATTGAGTTTCCTAGCATGCGTGCAGCCGCCCACATAGAAACCGGACAACTTACACGAATAACTCCCACTGCCAATATAATGTCTAGACAAAAAATCCCCAAACGCGTTCTCAGATTGAGAGTTGGTCGCTTTTGCAATTAACTTTTTGTTGGCATTATTGTATTTCGGACACAAGATATACATGCCAATTAAATGGATATTTCGGTGAGTGTGTCGATTACGTTTTAACATTGAAAATACAGCAGTAATGTGCGATAGCTCTGCGAACAGATCATATTTTTCAAGGACACATTGTCAGACTTCTCAAGCTATTTAAGTATTTATAATTAGCTTCCATAGTTCTAATCAAATCGCGTAAATTATGAACTCACACGTACTAAGCTGTGACGTCAGTGGTATTGTACAATTGATCCTTCCAACCTACTTTTCTATGGAACGCCGTATAGGTGCATAATAGTAAAATAAAAAAGCCTATTCTATCAAACGGATGAGGCACTTACCAAAGTAAATTGTATCTTTACAGAGAATGCAGATCTCGATATCGATCAATCTTTCAACTGAGCTCTACAAATTTCGAAATGGTGAAATGCAGTGTTGTAACAAGTCAAGTGACGCACTCGGACTCAAGTCGACTCAACGTCGACTCGAGTTGCATAGTTGACTTGACTTGGTCATCAGCCAAAATGACTTGACTTGAACCGAGTCTGGACCCCTAAATGACTTGACTTGACTTGACTCCGACTCGAGCATAGGTTGACTCGAGTCAAACTGAAGACTTCAAGTCAGGAGAAATGACGAGTCTCGTGCTGCGACTCGAGTCCTTTGATGTGTGTAAACGTAGGCAATTCTGGATTGTGCTCGTGTGCAGAGGCGGCCACAACACACGGCGTCAATGTGTAACAATATCAGCACTGCATGCCTGTAGTATAATTGTCACTTGACAACAAACGGGCCGCGCGGGGCATTTCGAAAAATCGGCACTCACTGCTGCAGAAGCATGTCATATCAGACTGTACACAGCATGCTAGGCATGTACCATTACAGTCACCGATCAGTGGTTTTGATCGAAAAGCCGATCGTGATAAGTCAATTAACTGAAACCATTAAAGCGGAAATGATTATATAGGATTTGTCGTATTCTACGAAGAATATCCACTTTACATGGAAGGGAGTGGTCTTTGTTTTAATTTTATTCTTTACTTACGTCAAGTTCAAGTTGCTTTCAAATGACAAGACTTACGAGGGCCAAAAATGAAGCAAATTGAAATTGTTTCGCGGGTTGCACACCCCTGCTAAGAACGGTGGTCCCATATGACTACAGGTGATTTTGACCAAACATTATCCCAAAAGGCGTTTCAGTAATGAACGTGTTTTCTTTTCTGTAACAATTTTTCCAAAATTACAAAATATTTTTAGGCCCTTTTCTTCAAGGATACATTTTGCTTTAACTCTCATTTTAGAATTCTTGGCAATATAAGTAGAGGTCCCATAATAAGGCTATATTTCTGCCGTGAACAGGCGTGAAAATGGAGAAGCACAAAATTGAATCGATGATAAGTTCTGTCCTCTTTTTAACCATTTAGAATGTTCTTAATTCAGACTCAGCATCATGACAAACATATTTTGTCTCAGTGATGAGTTCAAGGGGTTGTAGAAGGGGGCATTCCCCTGCGACTTGTCGCCCGGCGTCTTAGTTTTGCTCTTGAAGGCAGATCCTCATCACCCCAAGTACACTTTTTGGTTGGGAGAAAGCAAACTTCTCAGTTGTGAAAGGTTAAATTTTCACGTTTTTGCATGACGGCTGGCAACGAAAAGTTAACGAGTTCAACTTAAGGGACGAGTCTTCTCATAGTCATTTTGCAAAGCATCATTTATCTTAGTTGATCTGGGTAATGAGATGAGAATTTCGAGCAGAAAGACAAGATTATTGTCTGGAACGAAGATTGCTTCAAAGAGTCTCTAGAACGTTAGGTTTCCTTCCTAACACTTCCCTGCTGTCACCCAGAGTCCTACTCAAAGCTCCATACTAGTGTTTCCGTTTTGTTAATTCCGCAGGCATTTGGAGGATTACCCTCTGGATCCTATCAAAATCATACTAGAGCACGGCCGAGCCTAACTTTTGGCATTTCCTAGTCCCCTAACCGTTCGCAAAGTAACCAACCCTTCACCTGCCCTTGCGGAGCTGAAGAAGCATCATCGGCCTTGTTCCCTTCACTTTTGGAGACTTTCCCCACGTCTCTGTTTTGCAAAAGGTGGGGAAAGTTCCGACAAGAAGGGCGAAATTTTCGCCCGCTTCGAGGCGCATGTAACCACATGATACGGATACCTTTAAGCTAATTGTTGTAGACTGGAGATGTTATCTCCTGTGCCGGTTCCCGCAAACTGTTATCACACTGACTACCAACATAATCTTCTTCGGTTCCCCTCTATGCGGTTCCTGGAAATTACTGGAAACGGGCCTGAATATTGCTTGTGCAAATCTGATGTGGCTGGTTTAGTCCACAGTAAAGGCACGTGTACAGCAGGTACATGGTCCTTACAATGACCCATTAAAAATACGGGCTCTTCGAATTTCTGAAAATTTAAAATAAAAGTAGACGGTTTGTACTTGCAGGCAAGTACTAATCGAAGCCACTGAAATGGTATGAAACGGAACGAAAAGCCCAATATTGCGCCACTGGATTCCAAGCCTCGATCGAGTAAATATTAAGTGCGGTACAAAAATGAGCAAACGGATTACCATGCTCTCACCGCAAAAATGTTCTGCCGCCAGCAAAACTTTAACCGTTGTGTCAGGAACGTACCTTTCACGCAGGCAACAGATGTGAAATGTTTCTACCTCAGAAATCGGGTTTTGCACATGCGCAGCTTAAGCTGAGACGTGTCAATGGACTTGTAGCGGTTGACAAGCGTGTTTTTAATTAACAAGCAGGGATTTTCGATGGTGTGGTGGTGGATAAGTGCCAGCGTTAGTCTGCGTAGCGGCGTTCAAGTATGGGACTATTTTATGAGTGATCAAACCAAGTATATAAAGAAAGTCAATGGAACTGGGTAACGAGTTATCGTCCTTCGAAAAGAAGACTTCCTACATGCCTCAAATGGGCTGATTATTCTATTGGAACACGGTGAAGTTGGTGAAATCGGGGAAATGGTCAAAATTTCCACTTCCTGAAAGAGCCAAAATAACTGCGTGGCAGATGAAATGCTGTATAATGTCCACATTGATCGTGTGTAAGTAGAGAAGCATCACACTGAAGATGTTCATATGCAGAGCCAGAAAAGAAGGCACGAGTTCACTTGACAAACTGAGCAAATCGAATAATTGAGCTGTAGGCTTCGATTAATCATCACCTTCGGCATTTACGTAACAGCTGTACATCACACACAACATTTGATTATTGGGGTTCCTAAACATACGCATGGCAACTGCCTCTGCAAACATTCCATACTAACGTATTGTGATGTGTTGTATAGTGACTTGCGTTGACTTGTAGACACCAGCAACTGACTCGAGTTTACTCCACCAAAATGTCTGACTTGGCTTGGTTTTTGTCTTGAATTGACTTGACTTGAAAATGTGCTCGACTTGCTTGACTTGAGCAATGTGACGAATGACTTGACTTGACTTGCGACTCGACCACCGTTGACTTGACTTGACTTATGACTCGACCTAATGGTGACTCGTTACAACACTGGTGAAATGCCATGATTGCAAACAGATTCCATACACTCCTGAAATATTTAACGGCTTCATACATGATTGAACCAAGTCATATCTACTGTAATCTACGACAATATGCATTGTTTATCGAACGCCACATGTTCGGAAATTTTTAACATCACGGATATCTTAATAA
This sequence comes from Holothuria glaberrima, assembly GCA_009936505.3. Lineage (NCBI taxonomy): Eukaryota > Metazoa > Echinodermata > Holothuroidea > Aspidochirotida > Holothuriidae > Holothuria > Holothuria glaberrima. The sequence goes on along the minus strand of WURT03560806.1, from coordinate 1,044 downwards.
GTTTAAGTATGCTGTCTTTGCATTGAATAGACATCCATCCATCCTTCTGTAAGAATTTACCAATGCCCACTGAAGCATACATTTTGTCAATCGGTCAGAAGTTACAATCAGGAGACAAATGCTATGTGCTCCCAAGTGATTAGATAATTACTAACCAACAACATGCATTAAGAATTATGTTGATAAAATTAATGCGAAATGTTTACTTACGTTGAATAATGAATCCAGGGTTGGAGTACTCGAGTCCGGACTCGAGTCCAATTTTTGTGGACTCGGACTTGACTTGGACTCGGACCCCTCTGGACTCGGACTCGGCTCAGACTCGGACCTCCGAGGACTCGGACTCGAGGTCGAGTCCAGCCGAGTCCAAAAACTTTAATTACTTTCACAATTTGGCAAATAACAGATGCTGACTTTTTGTCACAATGTGATCAGGACTATTTATCTTTTGTAACACAGAACTGTAAACTTGCACCAATAGCTTTTGTAGTACTGTGTTGTGTGCCCAGGGGGAACCATGAATGCATTCCACAACCTGTAGTATCTAGTACTCCAATCAAAGCCAATTAATAAGCTTACAACAAGAGCACTTAGCTTTGTTGAGTCTGAAAGCAGGAGGATTTCACAAATCTCCAATTACTAGGAGATCCAAAGAGAATAGAACCCATGCCTTAAACCTACTATTTTCATTCATTGATATAACAGTAGCTAGGCCTGATGCTTATTGATCATTACCCACCTTGCATGCTGCAAACAATGAACAGGCCTGTGCCTTGCCTATAGCAGTACATTGTAAGTGAACTTGAATATCCTATAAGCTTCCTATTCAAACCATGAAGTTACCATGGACTATGAGGGGACAATTGTTTGCTCTCTGTGTGTTTACAAATTTTACAACAAAGACAAATAATCTTCTTTGTATACTGCACCGCAGTAGGCCTATATAGTCAACAAAATCTTAGTAACTGCTACAAAGGGACTTCTTGCTTTCATAAGTCACCCTGATCAGATGTAAATAAACTGTCTAGCAGCATGGGTCAATTG